>JAJIBD010005570.1:0-129714 GCA_021461705.1 Cryptotis parvus | reverse complement strand
CTGGTAATGGGGGATTGGAAGGCACGTGTGGCGCAGAGACAAGCAGAATCCATCCACACCAAATGCCCAAAGCTCCACACTTCAGAGTCAGCAGTGGAAGAGCTGCTCTTATCTGGGGCCAACCCTTGACTGTTCACTTAAGTGAACCTTGGACCCTGTGGAAACATGAGCATCTGATGCCTGCTTTCAGTGCTCAGGAATTAGACCTAGTATCTACAGATAACAAATTTGCTTGTTTTCTTTCCTTTGGGGGTGCCATACCCAGCAGTGCTTATGGCTTATTCCCTAGCTCCGTGCTCAGGAATCCCTCCCTGCTGAGGCTTGGGGGAACCATTAGAGGTGCCAGGGACTCAAATCAGGGCTGGCTTCATGCAAGGGAAGAGCCTTTACCACTGTACTATCTCTATGGCCCTTGCTTGGTTCTTAAGTCAGCTGAACTGGCTTTCATTTACTCTAGAGACATGAGAATCCACTATTTGCCTCTACTAACTGGGAATCATATGGGTGATCCCAAGACAGCCAACAGTGAAACTCCAGCAACGAGTGTACAGGGAACAGTAGCACTGGGAAGGGAATGGAACTGGGATGTGGGAGAGGGGCCTTAATCGAACAGGGAACATTCCCAGTCAAGATTACGGAGTGGCTCTGTCAGGCGGAAAACGCCAGCTCGCTTGCAGTCACGCTGTTAGAGTTTGCCAAAGCCAGCAGCGTAAGCATCAACCGGCAGCGCTGCTGAAAACAGCCAAGCTCCTCATGCCGACACCGCCAGAGCCACCTTTCTCCCACTGCTTGTGGACGATCTTCGTCTGAAACCACAGGAGAGGGAAGAGAATCTTCAAGTAGGACCACCAAGGAGAGGACCACCAGGCAGACAGGCTGAGGACCGGGAAGTGACCTGGCGGCAGAGGGGGCCCGCATGAACACCAATGGGTCGGCAGCACGGACGGCGCTGACTTGTGCCAGAGCCTATCTGTGGCACCCGCCTCCTCTCTCGAATCTTTCTCTACCAGCGGGGCGGGCAGGGCGGGGAGCAGGGAGAGAATACGTCTAGCTAGGCCAAGCCAGCAGTGGTGGACAGGCCCCAGGTGGAATATACCTGGTAATGCCTGATGTGACGCAGGGGTGCTCAGAGCCTGCTAAAGACTCACTGATTCCAGAGGGGCTCAACAGACATGCAGGAAGGAGGCAGCGAGGGGTAAACCAGAAACGCTGGATGTCACCCAGGGGGAGTGTGAAAGGAGAGAGACGTGTAGGACTGGGGGGCTCCCTCCAAAGGAAGCAGCTCACGTAGATGGGTGCTCCTCTGCCTGCAGTTTGGAGCCCAGCCATTGTGGTCACTCCCGGCCTCATGGGGCTTCCAATCACTCCTGGGAGAAATGGCACTCAGGTACTAGCTTAAATGCCCATTAGTGGGACTGCTGTCCACTCGCCACTCTGGGCTGAATCTGGAGCCCCTCCCTGAGGTGAGGGAAAGGATGGCCCAATGCCTCCCGCTCCGGCGGTATCATGCAAAGCCCCAGGAGCTAATCTCCAGCCCTCCCCTTGAGTGGTGTTTAGAAACCACAGAGCTGATTTCTCTTCCTTCTTTGATACACTTCATGTCAGTACATTTTAAGTATTTTACAATCTGGCCTCCTGTTCACATTTGTTTTTATTAAAAAGAAGAATTCCCTATGCCGGAGTGATAGTCCAGCAGGGAGGGTGCTTGCCTTGGTACCAGCTGATCCAGATTCGATTCCCACATCCCATATGGTCCCGAGTCTGCCAGGAGTAATTCCTGAACGCAGAGCAAGCAGTAAGGCTGGAGCACAGCCAGGTGTGACCCAAAAGCCCCAAAACAACAAATCAAAGAGGGGGTGGATAGGACTATCTCCATTTGACTGGGCAAGGGTGGGACCAACGTTCTCGAGGCAAAGCACCAATTCTTCCCACACTGGCTAATTCCAAGAGGTAGTGAAATAGTCAAGCCAGAAGAGCTCAACTGGGAAAGGCCCTTGCCAAGGACATGCTCCATCATGGCTCTCAGGGGTCCTAAGTGACTCCTCATTCAAGGCAGGGTGCACAGGCCCCCAAAACAGACAAGGCAGCCGGAGCGACAGTACAGTGAGTAAGGTGTTTGCCTCACACACGGCCAACCCAGGTTCGATCCCCCGGCATCACATATGGTCCCCATGAGCATTGCCAAGAGTAATTCCTGAGAGCAGAGCCAGGAGTAACCCCTAAGCATTGCCGGGTTTGACCCAAAAAAAAGCAAAACAAACAACAACAACAAAAAAAACCCCAAAAAACAAAGCACAAACAGCAAAATGTGGCTGGATTATGTCCAGAAAACTTTTCCAGGGCTTCTGACTGAAGCGCCATCTCTGACCCACTCGAGTGGTTCTGGGGGTGAAAACTGTCCAGTGTGGGGGCAGGTGGACCCCAGGTCCTGCATCCAGCTCTGGGGCAGCAGGCCTGGAGAGGAGCTGTGGGCGTGGACAGGAGGGTGCAGTCCCAGAAAGGGCAGGACTCTGGGGTACCCGCCAAGGAACACCGTGAACCCGGAGGGAAAAGGAGTTCCTGTGGACTGGGGAAAGATCCTGAGCACCAGCACCTGAAGGAGAAGCTCCTCTTTAGAAACGCAGGTGGGCACAGCGAGCGCAGATGAAGCCAGAGTCTGCCCGCACGTCACCGTAGGATGGTTGGGGACAAGTTTCGGGCCAGGGGTGGAGAGTGGGAAGTGACCGCCCGCCGGGCTCCACCTGAGATTCCCGGATACCTCTCTGCCGGTGCTTGTCACCCGTGCAGGGATGCAGAAACAGGTGGAATGCAGAGAGGTGTGAGTGGGGGCACTAAGGCCAGGCAACAGGGCATGATTGGCTGAGTTTATTCTGAGGGACCACACCCGGCGGCGCCAGTGCTGAGTCTTGGTGCTGGGCTCAGGAACCTCTCCTGGTGGGGTTGAGGGGGACCCTTGGGGCGCCGATGATGCAACCCAGGTTGACACTGTACAAGGTAAGGGCCCAACCTGCTTACTATCTCTCCGGCCCTGTGACTGGCCAAAGAACAAAGGACTTACATGAAATTTGCCTATAAATGGATGGACATGGAATTGTGCTGAGAGAAATTAATCAGAAGGAGGACAGATACAGAATGATTGCATTCCTTTGTGGGTTTATTATTATTATTTTTTTTTTGCTTTTTGGGTCACACCCGGCAATGCTCAGGGGTTTCTCCTGGCTCTGCACTCAGGAATTACTCCTGGCGGTGCTCGGGGGACCATATGGGATGCCGGGATCGAACCCGGCCGGCACAGGCCGGCCGCGTGCAAGGCAAACGCCCCTACCCGCTGGGCTATCGCTCCGCCCCCTCCTTTGTGGGTTTAAAGACAAAACAGTATGTGACTTAGGACGGCCAGGGAAAGGGGCCAGTGAGGAGGTTTCAATGGTTAATTCTACCCCTTCTATGTGGAGGGCAGAGGGTAGGTAAGGCAGAGAAGGAACCAGTTTGACAATAATAGCTGGAAATAGAAACGTTAAACGAGAGCTAAGTATTGAAAGTAGGTGAATAAATACGCATGATAACCCTTCAGTATGTACTACAAACCAGAATGCACAAAAGGAGAGAGAGAGAGAGAGAGAGAGAGAGAAAGAGGAAGAGAGAGAGAGCCCCTGCCCCAGAGGCAGGTTGTGGTGGGGAGGGAAACAGGACACATTGGTGTTGGGAAATGTGCACTGGTGGAGGGATGGGTTTTGGAACACTATATGACTGAAACCTAAGCATAAACAGCTTTGTAATGGTCCATCGCACGGTGATTCAATAAAACAATAAATAAATAAATTATATATACATAAAAACAGAACCAAGCACTTAGAAGAGGGAACATCCACTTCCGGGGGATACCAGAGGGCACAGGTCAGACCCCAGGACACTGTTGTCAGCTCCTCAGCGGGACTCCTCAGCAATCCAAGGTGTCCACACGCAGAGGGCCATGGCTTCCCGGATGGGCTATGCGGGACAGCCTGGGCCTCACCGTTGCTGTTGAGCCGTCTTCATGATGACCTCCATCTGCGCAAACTCATAGTTGTAGTCAGGTTCTGAGGACGCCTCGCTGGCCGCGCGACGTCATGCTCGGGTGGACCCGCTTCTTTCTCAAAGTCCTTCAGCCAATCTCGCCGTTTCCGCTTGGGCAGGTTGATCCTGTGGGGGTTTTGCTCCATGAGAGAAAACCCACTTGGGCGATACTCACCAAGAGAACAGGAGACACAGGTCTGAGATGACAGCAGGGGAGATGCAGACGCTTACCGGAAAAAGTGGTTGTTGCCCCACAGGATCCGGTCGCCGTGCCACAGCTGGGTGGTGCTGCTCAGCGGGGTGCCATTCACACAGGACCTGGGGGACATGCACAAGGTCAGCTCAAGGGCACCAAGCAGCCAGTCATATCAGAGGAACTTTCTCCAGACATGCCTTCTGGGAAGCATGATGGAGGAGGGGCGAAAGAGAGAGGGAGGGTGGGAGAGAGAGAGAAATAGGGAGAGAGAAATAGAGAGAAAAGGAGATAGAGAAACAGGGAGAGAGAGGGAAAGGGAGAGAGATGGAGACAGAGAGATAGAGAGAGATAGGGAAAGAGAGAGACAGAGAGAGACACAGGGAATGAGAGAGAGAGAGAGCACGAGAGAGAGAGAGCACAGCATGACCTTGGTGGAGCCCCTGGTTGGAACAGGAGCTGACACCTCTTTAAAACCCAAATGCAGTCTTGTGTTAAACGGAAATGCAATACCACAGCGGCACAGCGCTACCTGCTTAGTTGCTCTTGAGATTTTCTAGTTAGTGTGTAGTAGGAACTTCTGTTTTCTAAGTAGTAGAATCTTTATCTGAGAAATAAATCACTATAATAGAAAAATTCTTCTACTATCTACGATAAACTCTTGATGCCCTTTTTAAAATTTAAGTTTAAGTAAGATTATTTTATCTTAGCGTAAGTGAAAGCTAAGGAATTTTATCATTCAATTTCCATCATTCGAATTTAAACTTCATCATAGATTTGAAGTTTATTTCCAAATCTAACAATTACAACACTGAGTCACTAAATACAAAGCCTATATATTTTCAGACATCATGTACGCTATTATTACTCTCAGTTTTTCACCACTTAGAAAGTTATAGACCAATATGATTAACAGATGTGTCTAAAATGCATGGGAAGTTTTCTTTTAAAAATGAGTAATTCAGGGACTGGAGAGATAGTTCAGCATATAGGGTGCTTGCTTTGCACAAGGCTGACCTGGGTAAGATCCCTGGCATCCCATATAGTCCCCCGAGTACTGCCAGGAGTAATTCTGAGCACTCTCCTCCAAATAAAAGAGTAATCTAGGCTGGGAAGGCCGCTTAATGGTAGGGGAATGTGAGGCCCTAACATTTAATAGAAATTAAAAACATATTTTAGGGACCAGAGTGACAGCACAGTGGGGAGTGTGTTTGCCTTGCATGCAGCCAACCCAGGTTTGATCCCCGGCATCCCATATAGTCCCCGAGCACTGCCAGGAGTAACTCCTGAGTGCAGAGCTAGGAATAACCCCTAAGCATTGTCAGGTGTGACCCAAAAAGCAAAAATCAACAATAACAACAACAGCAACAAAAAGCCAAACATATTTTACACACAAACATTTAAGAGACAGGATTCCTATCCTTTTTTTTTTTTTTTGCTTTTTGGGTCACACCCGTCGATGCTCAGGGGTTACGCCTGGCTCTGCACTCAGGAATTACTCCCTGGCGGTGCTCTGGGGACCATATGGGATGCCGGGATCGAACCTGGGTCAGCTGCATGCAAGGCAAACGCCCCCCCCCGCTGGACTATCACTCCGGCCCTATTCTTAAATTTTACATACTATAGCTTGGTTTAGACTTATTTTTCATAAAATGGAGTTATTTACTCAGTGTATCATGTAGAAAAACTCAGTTTATTCAGCAGGGACAGTGTCAGGCACCGAGCAAAGGGCTCCCGTGTCTGCACTATTAACTGCATTTACCAGATGAGAGAAACGGACGTCTGGGTGAAAGCTGTATCTTACCCACGCTCACTTGGCCCATCAAGGCAGAAGCAGCATCCCCGAATGGGGCTGCTCCGCTCCACTACCTCACTCAGAAGAGGGGTCCACGCTGTCACAACAAGGAACACAAGCTCCGGCGAGCTGCTCCGCTTGCTCACCGAGCGTTTTCCTTGGGCGTCAGTGTGACGTCTCCGTCGGCTGCGATGTCGATCTCGCAGTGCTCCGGCTGGATGCCGATCCCAAAGAGCTGGATGTCCTGAGACGTGTCCGCACCCACCCTGGTATGGTCCTAGTGGCAGTTGATTGAAGGAAGCGAAAAGTCAGAGCTCAACAGAATGCATCCTGCTCAACCTGGGCGACCCAAGAGCTTGTGTGTGGTGGTGGGAAGCGGCTCAGAGGGGGTGCAGGTAATCGGAGGATAACGCGGCACGGAGAGCAGAAGACCAGGGCGCCAAGCTGAACTCGAAACTTACAACTTATGCGACCACAGGTTACCTGCCAGGACATGTCAGTCTTTCGTTGGCTTGAGGCCATCTACAGTGGCTCTCAGTGCTTACTCCTCTCTCCCCCTCCTCCATCATGCTTCCCAGAAGGCATGTCTGGAGAAAGTTCCTCTGAATGACTGGCTGCTTGGTGCCCTTGAGCTGACCTTGTGCATGTCCCCCCAGGTCCTGTGTGAATGGCACCCCGCTGAGCAGCACCACCCAGCTGTGGCACGGCGACCGGATCCTGTGGGGCAACAACCACTTTTTCGGTAACGTCTGTATCTCCCCGCTGTCATCTCAGACCTGTGTCTCCTGTTCTCTTGGTGAACTCCTGGCTCTGTGCTCTAAGATCATGCCTGGAAGAGCTCAGGGGATCATGTGGGTACGAGAGATCCAAGCAGAGGGTGGCTGCCCTGACTCTTCACTATCTCTCTGACCCCCTTTCTCTCCCCCGCCCTTTCTCCCTTCCCCTTCACTCTCCTTCAGTCCTCCCCACAAAAAAACTAGGAAAATATTCTCCACTTAAACTGTACAATAGGATTCCTTTCCGGTTCACCTGAGCTGACTGTGGAAATGCTTTAAAAACATTACATTCAAACGAGAGCCATGAAAGTAGCTTCATGGAAAGTCCTATTTTCAAACATGTGACTCCTAGTGATTTTTTTCCCCACTTTTTGGGTCACATCTGGTCTCAGCGGTTACTCCTGAGTCTACACTCAGGAACTACTCTTGGCAGCTCGGGGACCATGTGGAACTGAGCCTGGGTCGGCCATGTGCAAGGCCAATGCCCTCATTGCTGTACCTTTGCTCACGGCTTCTAGGTTTGGCTCACGACTCATGCTGCTGCTTCTTCTCTGTTCTAAATAATCCTTTCCAGTACTGCCCTATCGGTGTTTGAAAATAAGATCTTGGAAACAATTCCATACCTCTTAGTCATTCCTCACACGAAAAGAACTTAAGTCTGTGAGTGGCTTCACAGTAAGTCAGAGGTTATTTGTGCCATATTTATCTCCCCTGGGAAAACCGGAGAGGCTGACTGACGAATGAGACCACTGCTCCAATTCTAGCTTTTGCTCCAAAGCATTTTGTTGCTTTCCTTTTCTTCAAACCCCCTTTTCTGTTGTTTTGGGCCACTCCCATCAGGAGACGACGCCATGTTGGGGATCGCGGTGGGGTCTCTGGCATGCCAGGTACGGGCTCCAGCTCGCTGAGTAACTCGGGCCTCTCACTGCACTCCATATATTCACTCAGTAGGTCAGAATCTGTAACAAGGGTCTGTCTACCACCCAGAAAGAGGTGATGCTCAGCATTTGGGATGTAGGCGTAGTGACAGAGTACACAACCTGCCTCCTTTCCTCAGTTCCCCAATCCGCGACAGCTACTGAATCACTACGACAGGAGCTACTGAGACTCAGACACATTCAGAATGGCTCTGAGGCATGTTCTCCATCCTGTGGGTTTCCTGCATCTCAGCCCGAGATCTTGTATCTCTTTCTTCCTTATGGCTCGATCTCTGTCTTGGAGACTCCGCCCACTCTCAACTCTCGGCTCCCTCCCTACTGGAGAAGTCCAGGCTCAGTCTCCTCCTATTTCTCTAAATGAAACTATTATATTTTGGGTCCAGAGAGACAGGGGCTAAGGAGCTTGCCAAGCATGTAGCTGACCCTGAGCACTGCATGATACCCAGAGCACTGCTAAGAGTGACTGCTGAGCACAGTTTGGCACAGCTCCTAAACACGACCAGGTGTGACCCCCACAATGATGGAATTTTCATACTTGAAGGAGGACTGGGGGGACCCAATATGAAAAGACATACAGACCCCCAAGTTGTCAGATCCACCCCCAGACTCCGCCTGAGGCTTTTGTGAACCCCGAGCAGTTTGGCACAGCTCCTAAACACTACCAGGTATGACTCCCCAATGGGGGAATTATTATCCTTTATTTAAATTTTTTTTTGAGTCACACCCAGCAATGCTCAGAGGTTACTCCTGGCTCAGCACTCAGGAATTTCTCCTGGCAGTACTCAGAGGAGACATGGGATGCCAGGGATCAAACCCAAGTCGGCTGTGTGCAAGGGAAACGCCCTCCCTGCTGAACTATAGCTCTGACCCCAATGATTTTCCTTTCAAGATGGACAAAAGCAGAAACAGCCCCTGAATGTGCTCTTGAGTGCCCTGTGTCATCTTGGGAGCCCCACATCAATGTCCATCAGAGGCTTATTACAAACAGATGCCCAGCGATGCTAATTGAGGCACGAGAACGCCAAGTGATGTCTGAGCAACCTTAACAGAATGGCACGACTCTCTTCCCCTTTGTGCTTTCATCTGATCTATATCCGTAGGCTGTCTCCTGGGCAATGAGGTGCTAGCTCTGAAAATGAACTTGTATTTATTTTGGCATTTGGGTCACAACCGGTGATGCTCAGGGGTTAACCCAGGCTCTGCACTCAGTGCACTCAGGAATTACTCCTGGCAGTGCTTGGGGGACCATATGGGATTCGGGCTGGTCACATACAAGGCAAATGCCCTACCTGCTGTGCTATCGCTCTGGCTCCTGAAGATGAACCTTTTTTTTGTTTTTGTGGCCATACTTGGCAGTACTCAGAGCTTACTCCTGGTTCTGCACTCAGGGATCATTCATTCTTTCTTTTTTTTTTTTTGCTTGCTTTTTTGAGTCACACCCGGCAATGCTCAGTGGTTTCTCCTGGCTCTGCACTCAGGAATCACTCCTGGAGGTGCTCGGGGGCCATATGGGATGCCGGGAATCGAACCTTGGCCGGCATGGGCCGGCGCGTGCAAGGCAAATGCCCTACCCGCTGGGTTATCGCTCTGGCCCCTCATTCATTCTTGATGGGGGACAGGAGACTGTATGGGCTGCTGAGGATCCAATCTGGGTCAGGTACATGGAAGGTGAACGCTTCACCAGCTATACATTTATATATATATATAAAATATATATATATTATATATATAAATTAGCTATATATTTATATATATATATAAAGAGAAAACACTTTTTTTCTCTTTTATTTATTTATTTATTTATTTATTGATTGATTGATTGATTGATTTTTGCTTTTTTGGATCACACCCGGCGGCGCTCAGGGAACCATATGGGATGCTGGGGATTGAACCCAGGTTGGCCACGCAAGGGAAACACCCTATCTGCTATGCTATCACTCTGGCCCCTGAAAATGAACTTTTAAACCGGATGTAAATAGTTCTGAGGCTAAGGGGACAGGGAGGACTTGGGAGTAGCTTCAATGAGCTGTGCAGTAGGGCCAGAGGCAACCCCTGAAGCCAAAGGGTCAAATCCCAAACGCCACTGGGGGATCCAACATGAAAAGACACACAGACCCCCAAGTTGTCAGATCCACCCCCAGACTCTGCTTGAGGCTTTTGTGAACCCCGAGATCCGGAGAGCCACTCCAGTGATAATAAGGACTCTTGTGTCTGGACCTTTTTATGTTGACCCAGAAAGTCTCAGAATCCTTGTCGCAAAGGCCAGGGACCACCCTGACATCCTCAATTGCCCACCTGCACCACTGACTGTACGCACAGAAAATCAGCCCCTGCCCCAGCCCCATGACATACAGGACAGCTGGCCTCTAAACCTGATGGTGACTGAGAATCACTAATGCTTGGACGTGTTGTGAGGGTGAAACAGGATATAACAAGTGAAGACTTGGGGACATAGTCTAGGCTCAATGGGTTTGGAAGGAAGCAGGACCGCAGAGGCTGAGCCCAATGACCTGCTCATTTACCTTTAGATAGTAGACCAGGAGTTCATTGAGAGCGGGGTCTGCGTTCAAGTTGACCAGGTAGCACTTGTCGCCGCCCCACCTTGATTCCAGAGGTCTCCAGGGAAATCCCCATACTCTCAAGCTGCCGCTGTCGCCTCCTGTGCATGAAGCAGAGAGTGGAGAACTTAAGTGCTGGGTACTGAAGGGCCAGTGGTACTGGGTTCTATTGCTCTGTTCACAAAGTGAACCAAGGAAAGTCTAGGCCCCTGTGTCAGGTCAATGAAACTGCACATTCCACCCAGCTCTGCTCAGTTGACTGGGAGCCCGGAAGGCGGGACACATGTGATGTTGCTGTTCAAAGGAGCAGACACCACCTGCCCTTCGAGTCCAGCACAGGGATGAATTCAAGGAGGAGAGCTCGACAGCCCTGGGAAACAGAGGGCCGTGGAGTCTGCCAAGGAGGGAGAGAGAGGCACAGTGGTTATGGGGCAGGAAAGGCTTCAGGAAGAGAATTCATTTGAGACGGGAAGGAGCCAAAGGGCTGGAGATGTAGCTCATGGGTAGCACACATGACGTTTCTACATATGAGGCAGGCCCGGTGAGGTCTCCAACAAGGAAAGTAGGAGGGAAAGAAAGAAGGAATGAACAAAGGAAGTTAGTTTTAACGTTTTTATAGTGGTCACCCCCAGCAATACCGGGATTAGGGCATTCCTCTGGCGCTCAGACTGGTGGTTATGTGCCTACAGTTCAGTGCTCAGGCCTGGCAATGTGGTACTTAAGGGCCAGTGGTACTGGGTTATGAAACACCTCTTGGTCCCCTGGGCTCACAGGTGCTGGTCTCAGTGCTCAGGGATCCATAGAATACAGGAAACGAAACGAAACTCACACATGCCAGCGTGAGCTCCCCCTCCATGGTACCGTATTTCATGCCCAGGAACCCTTTTATGAACTCCGGAACATGGGTGAGGGCAATAGCTGACAGGCTTGGAACACATGCAGCAGAGAAAGCTCAGTCCCTGGCACTGCAGAGCCCGTCCCCGAGCAGTAGCTCCTGAGCACTCTGGGATTTGACTCAAAAACAAAATTCCTGAAATACATGCGCTGGGGACAGTAGTGGAAGATGGGCCTTGAACTACAGATGAGACCCCATCTGCAGAGGGTCTTGAATTCATTCATTTGGGAAGTATTTATATGCTGGGTACATATCAAGGACAGAGAGAATAATAGCATATAAAACAAAATCATTTCTTTCATAAAAACATATACTCTAGAAGAGATAGGGCATAAAGAAACAGCTAGTGAGTGAACAAAGAATTTCCAGTGGACGTTATATGTGCAATGGAGAAACAGTCAAGTAGTTCAAGAGAAATAGGAAAGTGTGTGTGTGTGTGTGTGTGTGTGTGTGTGTGTGTGTGACTGTGTGTGTGTGTGTGTGTGTGTGTGTGTGTGTGTGTGAGACAGAAAAGAAACTACAAGAAACATGTAACATATAAGTAGATGGCTGGACTAAATTTGAGTCACTGCTTTCAAGCTACTTGGCTGAGAGGTTGAAAATTTCCAAGTCATCAATGAGACAGGAGTGTTTATGGACAGCACAGTGCAGAGAATACTTACACACACACACACAAAACACACACACACACACACACACACACACTCACATTCATACATACTTGCAGGTTACGCCCTTGGTTCAATTTCACCTCCTTTATACACAAAGGATTTTAAAATGAGCCCAAAGAATCAAATCCACTGAAAAAAACCCATAATATGCTGAATGCTTTTTATTTTTTTTTTTTTTTCTTTTTGGGTCACACCCGCAATGCTCAGGGGTTTCTCCTGGCTCCGCACTCAGGAATTACTCCTGGCAGTGCTCGGGAACCATATGGGATGCCGGGATGGAACCCAGGCCGGCATCGGCGGCCACGTGCAAGGCCAACGCCCTACCCGCTGGGCTATCGCTCCGGCCCTGTGCTGAATGTTTTAAACTCTGAGTCACTTCACATTAGCATCCTTGCAAGGGCATCTAAACATCACTAAACACATTTTGTTACCATGTACAAAGCAGGCCAGTGTTTGACCACCTTTGTAACTGTGTATCTCACGGTGGTATAATAAAAAACTTAAAAAATTTTTTAAAAAAGTAAAAAAAAAAAAAAAAGCAGGCCAGCAATGGGTTTGGGGGAGCACATGGCTTGCACAGGTGAGGTTATGGTTTGATCCCCAGTATTGTGGGAAAGAAAAGAAAGAAAAGAAAATCAAAATATCATAGATATTTCCTGCCCCAAGCGTGCAGAAATTCAGCAATCCCGACACTTCCTGCTAGTACATGGTCCAGCTGCAGCTGATGAAAGACTAGCCAGTGTCTGAAACTGCTCTTCATGTGTGCTCAGCCGGCAGAAAAGCGATTCCCAAAGAGCCTTCGGCAGCTGTGGAGGGGCTACACAGCACAGTCTCGGGGTGCCCAGCAGCAGAGACCGACCTGTGCGATTTCTTCTGTTTTCCGAGCTTCTCTTCCCAAGTCACTGTGAGTTCTTTGATCAGCTTCTCAGACTCTTCAAGCTTCTCTTTCAGCTCAGGGGCCTTCATAGCCTTGAAAATGAAAAGAGAAATGACTTGATTTTCTAATTTTTTTCCACGGTGGCACAGAGGACAATCATTTATTGTTCTTCTGCAGCAGATAGCAACTGTGTGCTGGAAAGCAACGCCGTCAGGGTGGGTGTTAAACCCTTATTAATCAAGTGAAATGGAAGATTAAAAGACTGATACTGAACCCAGGAGAAAGAGTAATACAAGTATCCTGAATTAAAGTGATAGAAATCACCACAGAGTAATCTTATCCAGCATACTTAAATTTCACACTTCAGAACCTAAAGGATGCTGAAAGTCACCTTCAGAACCCTAGGCTAGAAAAGAGGAAGACAGGTGAGCAAAGAACCATCTACCTCTTCACCGGGAACTCAGCCTAGCCTCTCTGTTTTGATTGCCTGTTGACTCTTCTTTTGATTAGAGAAACTAGCAGATTAAAAAAAAGTATTGTAGAGCCAGAGAGACAGCTCAAAGTGTTGGAGGACATGTTTAGCTAATCTGGGAGTTTTGTTGTTTTGCTCACTCCCAGCTTAATCTTATTTAAGCCAAGGTTCATTCTAATGAGATCTCTTCTATGTAAACACTGCTAGAGGGTGTGGCAGTTACAGAAGTCACCTTGATTGAATAAATTCTGACTTATACATCTACTAAGACTTCTATGTTTTCTAGATTGGGCACAGCTCCTCTTTATACCCACTGCACCCAGCGTGGGACAGTTAGAATTTACCAGGAGACTACCACCCTGGCTACACTGAGACTAAAGGAAGACTATAGGAAGGATCATACTAGTTTGCTCTAAGCAGGCGAGTATGACCCTTTCAGTACATGAGATCAAGATACTCAGAATCACCCTGGTGCAGATAATAATAAGGACCTTGTGGGTACCATCTAGATTACATGAAGCTCATGAAGTTAAGATGTATTACTTTATATCAGCCCCTCTCTCTCCAGTGTTTTACATAAGAGATAATCTCGGATTAGTCCTTGGTGTAACCTTTGTTTATACCTACAATAGGGTGTGGCACTACACTCTGTTTAGGGTTCTTTGTTGGCATGACAACCTCCCGATTGGTTACTTTGGTGTATATAAGGGGCTGACTTGAGGCCCCTTCACCTTTTGCCTTTTGGTTCCTCAGCCTTCAGCTTTTGGCTCCCTGCGGCTTTTGGCTTTTGGCCTTTTGCTCTTTGGCCTTTTGCTCCTTCTGGGTAGGACTCAACTCGGGTGACATCCTCTCTCTTTGTGGGAGACTTAGGCTCTTTTGTATGGTCTAAGTTCGTACCAGAGCTAGAGTTTGTTCATTATATTGGATTGCTGTGGAAGAGCTTTTGTACTATTAAAAGCCATTTTTGGAACTGCACCGACTCGTGAGTTTTCATCTTTCTCCTGGCATCCTCGGAGGTAGAAGACAACCTCTGTCCTGACACTGTCGGGAACCCCAGTGGCGTTCCCCGACATCAAAGGGCTGAAAGAGGACCAGGTTTGGTCCTCAGAACTGAATGCTCCTCTGAGCACTGCCAGAAGTGACCTCCCCCACCGCCCCCAACAACAGAGCTAGGAATAGCCTTCAAACACCAGTGTGGCCCCAAATCGAAACAAACAGAAAATATTTAAACAGGGCCTGAAGAGACAGTATAACAGATTGCCTTGCATGTGGCTGAAGCAGGGTTGAATCCTGGTACCACCTATGGTTCCTCTCCAGTCAGCCAGGAGTGATCCCTGAGCACAGAGCCAGGAGTGTGTGGCCCCCAAACAAAATTTCAAAGTGCCTGGGAGAAGCTTAAGTCCTCAGATATCCCCCTTATGGTCCCTGCTACTTCCAGCCGGATACTCTGCTGACTTAAGTGGGGTTAGATGCACTCCTGTGAACTCAGCAGCCCACGCAGGTGCCCACATCCTGGACGTGGACGTAAGGAGTGGCACCAAGGAACCTGGCCTCGATCTCTGAGCTGTCACCTGTGTCAAATGAGACTCTGCTCACCAGTCCCAGGGAAAAGTCACAGTTATGCGGAAGAGCTGGGTAAAGCCAAGGAAAGAAGACAGTAAAACTGCAGAAGGATGGATGCGCTTTCCTTCTGGGAGCAGAGAGACATGAAAACACCGGAGGGACATGCCCGAATCCTAGTGTTTACCCATTCCTGATGGCCCTGCCTTCCAGAACTCAGTGCGGGAGATGCTATGTAACTAACTGATCTGGAAAAACTGCAGGGTCTTGGGCTGCAGAGACAGACAGGGGTTAAGGCCACTGCCTTGACTGTGTTTGACTCTGGTTTGATTGCCAGAGTTGCACATGGTCCTCCCGAGCACAGAATTAGGGGAAGCTGCTGAGCATCACTGGCGTGTGGTGCAGAACCCCACACCCAGCCCACCACGCCAATTAAGCCTCCTGCAAGGTCCTCTACGAGTTTCCCTTTCTTTTTTGGGTGATACCTGGTGATGCTCAGGGGTTACTCCTGGCTCTGCACTCAGGAATTACTCCTGGTGGTGGTCAGGGGACCATATGGGATGCCGGAGATCTAATCAGCATTGGTTGTGTTGAAGGCAAAAAGCCCACCCCGCTGTGCTATTGCTCGGTCCTCCTCTGGGACTACTCTGTAATGCAGCAGCATTATATTCTCATATTTGTCTCCTTCCTTGTCCTTGTGCCCCTAAGACACATCGCGGCTTCACAATGCCCACACAGAGCAAGCCCAGTGGCTGCCAATCCACACGGAAATGTGTGGTCACACCACGATAGCCTGGCACGGCAAACCCACAGTCCCCACTGCTCTGACATCTGACAGCACAAGCCAGAAGTGAAGGAGTTGGGCTGTTACCTCTGCTTGTGAGAGCTGCTCTCTCAGCTTCTCCACCTCCTCACGCAGTTCCCGGATGACCTTGGCGTTGGGGTCCTCGTTCACCACGGCATGGTTGACGATCCTCTTGGCGCGGTCTGCATATCGTAAGGTGGAGAGGGTTTCTTCATAGTTGTCCGCTGCTGGGCTGATAGTGGCAATCATGGAGGTCTGGCTGTTGCCCCCAAATTGTCCTGTGAAATGTTTCAAAGAGTCTCTGAGCAAACGAGGGTCATTTATGCGTGCAGGACTAAAGCAGTTGGCACACGCACGGGCCATTCTTTGTGATGTAGAAGTGGGTCTGTGATGCACGGAGCTTATACGCTTAGGGCAAGAGCAGACCAATGCTGCTGGGGAACAGCATTATGGGGGAAACCAGGAGCTGCGCTTCACTGGCTTTGCAATAACAAGCACAGGAATGTTAGGGGTTGATGTGTACTTGGTTAGCTTTGTGCTAGTCTTTCACTGTCAGCTCTGAAAAAAAGGGAATTTGTAGTTGGGCAAATAAATGTGGGAACAACACGTTACCTTCAGGGAGCCAAGTGAGGACTGAGTCTCGATAAGGCACAAATTTGTTTTTACCCTTGCCAGCCGCCTGGTCGGCCAGTGATGATATAACCAAACCCAAGGTTGTGAGGGACCTGCCAGAGAAAAATAAAAATGACCTTCTAGGTAATTAATGTCAGCTACGTAGAAGCAGAATGCCCTAAGGTTGACAGACCAAGTCTACAACTAATTTGTTGAAAAGCTGAGAAAAAGAAAAACAGAGATCAGCTCTATTGATTTAAAAAATGCAGAATTCTGTAAGAAGCTATTCAGGGGGCCAGAGTAATGGTACAGCGGGAGGGCATTTGCCTCGCATGCACCAACCCGGTTCTATCCCCGGCATCCCATAGGGTCCCCCGAGCACTGCTAGGAGTAATTCCTGAGTGCAGAGTCAGGAGTAACCCTTGAGCATTGCTGGGTGTGACACAACCCCCAAAAAAAGACGCTATTTGTCGGAAGAGAACTCATTAAGTGCACACTTCAGAAACCGGTAGTGTACATCGAAAAGGTCACCTGAGAGAATTTTCCTTTACTCCAAATGCTATGTGAAAATATGAATTCACTCTCTGGACAACGGTGGCCTTAACTCTTTCTCAGAAAAGCCACAAGACGTGCAGAGCACAAGCCCCCCTCCCCCTTTGTGGACACATAGGACACATATCGTGTTCACAAGCTGGACACGGTATGTGCTATTCATCTCAGGCAGGCAAGCGTGTCTCAATGGACAGGGGGTGCAGGACACCAGGGGGTACCCCCCACCCCGGCTACAGCAGGCTCAGGGCAAGGAGCAGAGCTTCAGTAGAGTGAGAAAGACTGTTGGGGGCAGTTGTTCAGCCCTAAGATTATCATATCATCAAGGTCGTTCATGGAACAACTATACGAGTTATTCACTTAGCTATTGAGGACTGACTCTTCAGAAGGCCCTTTTTATTTATTTGTTTGTTTGTTTTTGGGTCACACCCGGCATGCTAAGGGGTTATTCCTGGCTCTGCACTCAGGAATTACTCTCAGCGATGCTCCCATGTATATTCCATATACTCGGGAGACCATATGTGATGCCAGGGATAGAGCCCAGGTTAACCATGTGCAAGGCAAATGCCTGACCCACTGTGCTGTCGCTCCGGCCCCTCAGGAGGCCTTTAAGTGATCTCCAAGAGCGGACTTTTGCAAGGATCTTATTCTTCCTGGGATACATTCCACTGGCTTTGAGAAACAAAGGCCCCAGAGACCTGGGCACTGTTTTCCAGGAGAATTTTGCTGATCATGGTAGGTCTCTCATGCTACATGCAAAGACACTGATTCTGCTAATTTTATTTTTTTCAAATACTCATACTCTTGCAGTGTTAAGTTTACAAGGATTTGAAAGGTGGGGAAAAGCAAGCAATCTACTTGCGTTCTCTCTAGGTACACATTCAAGTTTGGTTATTCAGGTAATATCCGTTTAAGTGAAGTTTCCAAGACAAAATAAACAAGAGTTATAGAAAACACTGAAGACACATACAAACAAATGAAGGGAAGCTTACAGCCCACAAAACACGGGAACCATTATGCTCAAGAACTACTATCCCATAGCATAAACTCTATGGCAAAATTCCAGGAGTGACCCAAAGTGGGGTTCTTCCAACCCCACTCTCCCCAGCAGTGGGGTTGGGAGAGCCCCCACTCTGGAAGTGTTGAAATTCCTAGAAGCAGATTTGGGAGAGCCCCACTTTGGAAGAGAGACTCTAGACCTCATAACCAAAATGCCTCAGGCCGGGCCGGAGACTCACAAGATCATCACTGAATGCCTGGCTGTGGCTCAGGTGAGAGGAGAGGTGTTTAATTGGCATCATCGGGCACCAGAAAGAGCCTTCAGGCTCCTGCGCTCCACCTGCCACCCTCATCCACCCCTCACAGGCAAGAGGAGCAGCAGACTGATCTTTCCGCGAATCCTCCGGAGAAGACGGTCTGTGAACTGCCGATCTCTCCTGGCCCCGGGCAGGCCAGGATAAAGCAGCAACACAGCGCCTCTGCTCTCCAAAGGAAGGAATCATGTGTGCTTTAGAGCTCTTAAGAGCTTAAAGAGCGATGAACCTCCTAAATCCATAGCCCATTAAGCGGACACTAATGTCTGTGTGAAGGCCCTGATATATCTGCTTAAGAGGATTATTGATGTCCCGTCCCAAGCAGCCCCTTTCAGGCAGAGAGAATGCTGGGGAGACAGGTCAGCGTTAGCACTTAAGTGGGCATGGAATTTAGGGCTTCAAAAGCCATTTGTGGGACTGCCAGGCAGTGGCTTCGATTCATTATTACTATATATGTGTACATTTTTTACTTTATTAGTCTACTTATATGGAGCTTCCTAGGCGCTGTTGTTAGCAGTTCAAAAAAGTGACGAATTTAATCCTCAAGGCAACCTTCCTCTCAGGCTGTTCCCTCATCTGCCTTTTACAACTGAAAAATGGGAGGCTGTGACGGGAGATGTACGTGGATTAGCTTCCTGTGACAGCAAAGGGAGGGCCCCGTTACCGCCTTCCCACTGCCCCCTCACGTTTCTGGGGTTCCAGGCACTCAGCCCTCGCCCTCCAAAGGCCCCACCTCTTCTTTCTCGGACCTTGAACTACCTGAGGTCTGGGGTCCCATCCTGTACTCTGAGCCCAGTGCTTCATTAACACATTTGCTAAGTGGATCCCCAAAAGTGCAGGGCCCCGTCTCTCATCTGAAATCCTGGGGGTCCCAGGTTCCTTGACGGAACGCTCAGAGTGCGGGCAGACTGGTGCGGTCACGACACCTGGAGGTGACGGGGAGATGGGAGGCGCCCAGAGCCGAACACAGGAACAACCCCCACACCACCCAACTCACAAACAGCTCCACAAGACACGTGAGGGGAACTGAAGACAGTCGCACGAGGCCCTCAGTCGGCACTGGGCAGTAAGTGAGCTAGAGAGAGAGGGGCAGTTGGGCCTCAGAACCTGTGGCGCTCAAGGCACTGCAGGGGAGGACAAGACCCTATTTCTCAGGAGGCCTCAGACCGCGTCTTATTAGACAGCACATTCAGCGCAGTAATCTTGTGGCACGCTCGCTGAGCCGAGCCTGTGTGGACAAAGTGGTGGCTGGGGCGGGCGTGTCACCTGGATCCACAGCGGTCTTCTGGGGCACATGCCCCAACAGATGCTGACGGGAAGCAGCATGGATGAAGGCTCAGAGAGAGGCTGCAGAGGACGCTTGTGGCCCATCAGTCAGTTATTTTGGGGAAAAGCCTGAGACCTACTCAGGGAAATCCACAGGCCAGTAAGTGTCATCAAAACCTCCAGGCCTCTGTGCTGGCTTGTGCAACATTTCTCACCAATACTTGGTGGAGAAGGCCCTCAACCATGCGAGGAACACGCTACCGTGATGATCATGGTGCAGAACACCACCGGTTTATTATCTCCTAGTTCTGGGGAGGCGGAGAGTGGACACCAAAAACCCACCACACAGGCTATGTTAAAGGTGTCAGCAGGGCAGCATTCTTCCTGGAGGTCCTAGCAAGGATCCGTCCCTCACTTTTCCAGCACCTCATCCAGCTGTCCTGTATCCTTGGCATGTGGCTCCTTCATTCCATCCATCATGAAGTAAGCAAGGCCGGTCTGGATGCTCAGCCTGTCCAGCTCAGGCCCACCTTGCTCTTTCACTCATAAGACTCCCTTAATGACGCCGAGCTCACGTGAATCACCTCCCACCTCAAAAAGTCAACTCCTTTTGCCTCCCCTCAGCATTTAGGGCCATGCCGTGCATAGAGGGAGGTTCTGTCTTTTATTCATCTTACTTAAACTTATCTTACTTAAAGTTATCAGCACTCATTTTCCTCATTTCTGAGAAATTAAAAAAACCAAACACCAGAACACCGATAATGAGCTTATAATGAGCTTAGCATGTGAAAGCGCTGTGAGAATGAGGAAGACCCCTGGTCATGAAGCACCTGCTGCACAGCCTGGCCGCTGGGAACACACAGGGCGACTGTTGCCGAAGTGCTGGGACACAGAAGGAAAGAGAATTCCAACCAGGTCAACACGTCCTTATGGACAAGAGCCAGACGCTGCATGTTATCGTGGGGCTTCGAGCGAGTTCAGCTAGGGCCACTGCTTATTTTGGACTCCAGCTCAAGGAGGCGCTATTAATACTGACCTGGGGCAAAAGCATTAGCCAGGGCTCTTCCAGGCCGGCAGAGCGCACGGGCACCCCAAACATAGCACAGTGGGACAAGCCTGGGCGACAGGACCCACTGTCTAATCTAACCTCACTGCTCTCTGCCTTGATCTCCTGGTGTATAAAATGGAGACTCTACACCTATCTCAAAAAGTCAACAAACGAGGGGCTCTCAGGTAAGTTGTGACTAGCACCCGATATATAGTCGGAGGACAAGAAAGGTTACTGACCATGAGGCAGCTCACAGGGCTAGAGCACAGGCCCTGAATTCCGTTCCAAGCACTACATGCTTCCTGCTGTTCCCAGATGGGCCTCAAGCACCAGGCAGCATTGAGATGGTGGGTCCTGGTGGTCAGCAGCCCATGACCCTCTGAGTACAGCTGAGGGGCCCCCACCCCTAACAGTTGATAATGACCACACACACACACACACACACACACACACACACACACACACACACACACACACAGAGCCCTGCCCCCAAACCCCCAAGTTCTTGAGGCTGACTCTCCACAATTCCACAATTGCCCACAAGTCCTGGCCGGCGGGGCACAGCCTGGCTGGGCATCACCCTCCATTTCCAGGTCAGGCAACGGTCTCCTTGGACACCTGTCCTTGCCCACTCCCATTCCCGCTCCCTGCCCGCTCCGGAGCTCAGTCTGGAATGTGGTACTGCAGGACCCGCCCAGCTCTGAAGTGCTTTGTCGGGGAGAGAGTGAAAATCCTTTGTTGTTGGAGGAGACAGCAGGGCTGGAGATTAACTCCGTAGCGCGGCCGCCTTCTGAGCGTGCAGCTGCGGCCTGGCTGATCGAGGGGCTGGCATTTTACTTCTAATTTTAAACAGCGGCATCCTGAAATCATAACGGGCACGCAGTATTTTTTAAACACAAACCACACCAACTTGTTCTTGATCCCATTAAGTCTTGTCCCCCTGTCTGAAACCAAAGTCTTCGTAACTGTGTCTCTACGGAAAATTTTGTCACTACAAGCACCACTATTTTCTGCCAAACTTGAAAAAATGATTGTGCAGTTCGTACAGGTCTGATTAAGGAACAGCGACGGCACGTAGTACTTATTCAACGCATTCAGGTGCCAGGAATTTAGTTTAAGCACCTCATGGACTTTCAGTCCTAACTATGCGAAAAAAAAGAGTTCTATTATCATGCCAATGTTCCAGATGAGAGAGGTGAGGAGAGCTGGAATCTCCAGCCAATGATGCCCAGAGATGGAGCAGGGGCTGGAGGGAGGATAAAGCTTGGCTGGCAGAACAAGCTCTCATCTGTCGGGGCTTTGCTTGCCCTCCCCTTGGAAGGCCAGGCTGCCTTCTGTCTTCCTAACCAGCTCCTTCCCTACTCTGCTCTCTCTCTCCATCTCTGCTGCACCTCTGCAGGCCAACGCAGTACTAGAAACCGAGATTTCAGCATGCCAGTTATTCAACAACAAACATTTATGCAAGACCTGATGCTTATTTGAAGACGAGTTGTTGGCACACACCAGGTAGTATTTAGGGGGACCCTTTGAATTGCTGGGGATAGAACAAGGCCACATGCAAGGCAAGTGCCTCAAACCCTTGCAGTAGGTCTTTAGTCCCAGAATGAGAGTCTTAGGATAAAAAACGACTTAGAAGCCTCTGATTTGCACTGATCGGGGACTTCATTTCATGCAGGGCTATACGAAGCACAGGGCCAATGAGTGAGTGGCCACACTGGACGGCTCAACGTCCGTGAGCCAGGCCTCTTGTTTGAGGAGAGAGGAGGCTGTCATTCCTCATTGACCCCGGTTACCAAAGCTATACACACGCACACACACAAGTACACACACGATGGGGCTGGAGAGATAGCCCAGCGGGTAGGGCGTTTGCCTTGCACACGGCCAGCCCATGCCAACCGGGTTCGATCCCCAGCATCCCATATGGTCCCTCGAACACCACCAGGAGTAATTCCTGAGTGCAGAGCCAGGAGAAACCCCTGAGCATAGCCAGGCGTGACCTCCCAAAAAAAAAAACAAACAAACAAGTACACACACGCACAAATGCTTGCGGCACATGCACACAAACACGTGCAAACATGCAGGCATATGTGCACACACAAATGTGCACGCCACATACGCAGCGCATACGCACACACACACACACACACACACACACTCTCACGATGCTGCTCTGGCCCCTGGAGCGGGGAGAAGCGGCGTCTTACTTGTTGATGTTGCTGCCTTCTTTCAGTCGCTCGCCCGCGGCTCCTGTTTTAGACACTTCGTTCGCTCCCTGCCAGGTCTACCAGGCTGACTTTACTGACTTTCTCTCCGGAGTTCTAGGCGGAGGGAGCAGAGAGACACGGGGTGAGTGGGAAAGCCTCCAGCTCGCTCCACTCGCTCCAGCAGGCCTCCACACAGCAAACACAGGGCTCTCCTGACACAACTGGGGTGCGGATGCGGGGACAGCCCGGTGGTGCCTGGGAACTAGGCGTTGTCAAGGACTGAAACCAGGTCTCCTGTGCGCAAAGCACGTGCTCGAGATCCTGGCCGACCCCTGACCCTCAGAGTGCAAGTTTAAACTGGGCTGCTCAAAAACACACAGTGGAAACACCGTCCCTACTTCTATGTTCATAGCAGCATTATTCACAATAGCCAGAATCTGGAAACAACCAGAGTGCCCGAAAAATTGATGACTGGATAAAGAAACTATGGTACATCTACACAATGGAATACTATGCAGCTGTTAGGAAAAATGAAGTTTTGAAATTTGCCTATAAATGGATGGACATGGAGAGGATCATGTTGAGTGAAATTAGCCAGGGAGAGACAGATATAGAATGACTGTATTTATTTGCATGGTATATATATATATACATACATACATATGTATGTATATATAAACACACATATGTATACATATTATGATACCAATATTCAAGGTCAGGAGAAACGTGGATCAGGGAAGTCTTGTCAAAGGTGGAAATCACCACAAACATGTGGGAGCAGAGGTTAGGTAAGACAGAGAAGGAAACAGTGTGCCAATAATTGTCGAAAGTCTATTACCACATAGAACTTAGCATTAAATACAGGCAAAAAGATACACATGATAACCTCTAAGTATATGTATTTCAATCCACAATATATAAGAGAAGAGAGAAAGAGAGAGAAAGAGAGAAAAAGAGATGAAGAACCTGCCACAGAGGCAGGCTAGGGGATGGGGAGGGAATAGGGGACATTGGTGGTGGGAAATGGGCACTGGTGGAGGGATGGGTGCTGGAACATTATATGGCTGAAACTCAAACATGAACATTTTTGTAACTGTTAAAAAAAATAAAATAAATTAAAAAATAAATAAAAATAAAAAAATAAACTGGGCTGCTGACTCAGCGGTCTGGCTTTGCAGCTCAGCGGCAGGTATACTGGGTATTTCAGAACAGAGCCAGAAGGTTCCACATCTTATGTACCTCTGAGGAAATACTAGGGCAAGAAGGTTTCTGGGCACTAGAGTCAAATCTCTCGTTTTGAGTGTTCTTGAGGCAGTCCGTTACAATTTCTTTTTTCTTGGGGGGGGTCACACCTGGTGATATTCAGGGGGTTCCTCCCGGCTCTGCACTCAGGAATTACCTTTGGTAGTGCTCAGTGGGCGATATGGGATGCTGGGGATTGAACCCGGTCTACCGTGTGCAAGGCAAAAGCGCTACCCACTGGACCATCACTCGGGCCCGATTTCCTCTTCAATATAACTTAACAATTAGGAGGCATACTGAGCTGTTTTCAGGGGAATTCCAATATGAAAAGGGATATATACCATTTTCTTTTTCTTTGGGGGGCGCTGGCTGTGCTCAGGGTGACATGTGCGGTGACAGGGACTGAACCAGGTCAGGCACACGAGAGGCCTTGGCCCTGTATGATCGCTCCAGCCCGAGAGGGCACTTAGCAAGATCACATGGACACCACCATGCTCGAGAGGACGTTCAAGCAAGAAATCCAGTTTTCAAAATAAAACGCTCCAGACTGGGAAGTCCTGAAAACGAAATGGCTTTGGCCAGGCACTTACCTGCTGGGCAGAAGAGCTCACATTAAACTTGGAACCCCAAGCCCGCCCTGAGACCCCTCCCACCCCACAGGTACTGCGAGTCCTGGGCGCTCACCCCGGACTGCAGGTCATACAGCGCCTGTGTGAGGATGATGTTGAACACGCGTGGGAGCGGCTGCTTTCTTCGTTCATGTTGGTCGCAGCTACTGTCCGAGATTTGTTTCCCTCAGACATCAGAGACTCGATGTCCTAGAGCCAAGGCGTGAGGAAAACCTGGTCAGCGAAAGCGCCCACACGCAGGAATCGGGCCAGTGAGCAGGGCAGTGGTAGAGTTCAGATCTCTGTACCGCCTTTCCAGACAAATCTCTGCCCTCCCCGTAGCCTGGCTGCTCCATTCTTCTTTCCCTCCCACAACCCCTTCTGCCTCCAGACTCTGAGCGGGGAGAAAGAGTGAACATGAAATTCTCCGGGTCCCTGAGAGCAATCGCGGCCCCCACCCCTTCCTGATTCCCGCTATGGGGGCAGACCCACCGTTAACCGTCTATCACCGGCTTCTCTTCCACACCCCAGGATGGGGAATTTTCCGACTACACTCACACACCTACCCAACAACACCTCAAAACCTTATGCAACCTTTGAGGATGGGTCCTAGAAAAGATGTGCTCTACCTACTTTCCTCCCCAAAACACTGAAGTTCACGGCACTCAAATGACTTCCTGGACTTCTTGGGAGAAGAGGAAGGATGGCAAACCCTAAACACTCTGGCCTGCGCTGAGAGGGGCAAGACACGTTGCTCATCAAGCTCAGCTAAATCACTGCCTTCATGCCAGAGAGGTCCCTGGTAAATTTTTGTTTTTTGGTGTGTGTTTGGAGAGGCCACACCCAGCTGTGATCAGGGATTACTCCTGGCTCTGCGCTCAGGGATCATGGCTGGAGGACACGAGGGACCATACGGGAGGCTAGGGCTCGGGCCCAAGTCAGCTACATGCCGTGGCAAATGCCTTACCCAGTATACAATTGCACCGGCCTTCGATTTTGGATTTTTTTTTTGCAACTGAAATGTTTTTAAACAGAAGACTGGGTTTAATCAATACCACTAGAACCACCTCCCATAAAATGGCTGGAGGGAGCTGCCCTTGAGAATGAGCAAATACGGTTTCAGTGAGAGCAGGTCTGGCCATGGCCAGACACCAATGGCCACGAGAGGACACGCTGTTTCAGCTCAGCACCGTCCAAAGCCCTCCTGGTGCCACCCCGTGAAACCTCCTTGAGGCTGACCAGAACACAACCTTGCCACTGGCAGGCGGGGTTGCTGCCAGGCTCTGAGGCCGAACGGCATCAATGGCTAAAAAGCACCCATATGTTCAAAATTTCTTTCACAATGCCAGTGACTGACAGTTTCTCAGTGACATTTAAAAAGAAAATTAACACTTACCTCGAAACTAGTGACAGCCAGTTGAGATAAACCGTCTACATATGGTCCCAAAACTTTATGCTCTCGAACTTTAAGGGGACTGTCTACTCCTTCAGGAGCAAAGAAAGGGAATGAAATTTGGAAGCGTTTGTAAATACCCAGAAACTAAGACTGTAATTTTAAAAGCATTCCTTGTTAATGATCAAAAAAGAAAAATATTCTAAAAGCTACTTTATTTGGATTTGCAACAGTGTTTCTTAGCAGGAATGTCCTTTATAGCCTGATTTCTATTCTAAGTAACGTCCTATTTAAAAAAATTCTACCTCTAGAATGAAAAAAATTCATCTCTATTCTACTCTAGAATTTTTTTCTTTCTTTCTGGGTTACATTCAGCAACGCTCAGGGGTTACTCCTAGCTCTATACTCAGGAATCACTCCTGGCGGTGCTTGGAGGACCATATGGGATGCCGGGAATTGAAGAAGGGTTGGCGGGTCAAAGGCAAATGCCCTCCCTGCTGCACTATTGCTCCAGTCCCCAATCTCTAGAATTTAAAAAAAAAATATCTCTACCCAAACTGAATCGCTGAATCCGGGGCCCTAGGTTAGGCGAATCTGCTCGCAGGCTGAACTTCAGTTTCACACAGGAGGGGGTTGGGAGGAAAGAAATAAAGCAAAGGGCCAAGTTATATTTAACCCTAAGGTTACTTCCAAGGAAGTACATTCTTAATAAATAATGTCTCATGGTTTTGACCAAAAAGTGAACAATATTAAAGTGCCTGACTTTCCCTTTCTGGGGGGAGACACACAGGAGACGTCCTGGAGACAGTCCTATGCCAGGGACTAACCCCAGGCCCCCTCACGCCGAGCACCAGCTCCAGCCCGCTGAGCAAGCTCTACAGGCTCCCGGAGTTTTTCACTCTTGATTTGCTTTTTCCAGTCACAGTGAGCAATGCTGTTTCTATGCTGACAGTTTCATACCGAATGTGACATTACAGTATAGTGGTTGTTTATAGTTACTGCTGTTTATCCTATATTTAGAACTGGCTCTGCTGGTGAAGATGTCAGAGCTCTTTTGAAATTCTAAATGTCAAACTTGGACTGGGACTTATCAATACATAACTGAGTTCAAGAGCAGGGCTATGTGTGCTTGCAGTGTATATGTATGCACACATACATTATGCCGCACACATATAGTATGCATATTACAGACAACCATATGTTTTCCATGGGATCATAAAACCATATTTTTTTTCATGGGATCAGATATCAATTGCCTTCAAATAAAAAAGTCCGTGCTTGTTTCCACTAATCACTTCCCAAGGTCTTTTTGGCATTGCTCCCTAGGTGACTTCCAATCATCCCACTATCTGTTTGGTCTTGGCTTTTAAAACGTGTGGTGCTCGGCTACTCACCATTCTGTAACTGGGCACCGCCTAGTGTTGGAGATGGAAATCAGGCCTCCTGCACGCAACGCGTGTGCTCAGCCCTTTTGATCTTTCTCGCTGACCCTTATTTTGCTTAATCTTACAACCACCCCAAATAAAGGTTTTCCTAACTTACAGGATGAAAAACTCAAGGACAACTCAGCTGTCTTCTATGGGACGGCTACTATGACACACTTGCATTTTTAATGCTCGAAAATGTGATTAGAGCACAAAGCCAGCTGCTTCTAATGGTGTCTAACTGATTTGGGGGTGTTGAACACACCCAGGGTGCTCAGGACTACCCTTACTCAGTGCTCAAGAAACTGTGTGGTACAGGGTTGGAACTGGGTGTCCTGCATGCACTTAGCCCATTGAGCATTGCTGGATTTGGCCCCCACCAATTCAATAAAAAGTAAATTAAAATATTGATAATGTTATATTAAGCCAAATGTTGAGAAAGGCAGTTGTTGACTTTATGCTTATTTATACCTTACACATACTATAAATGTGTTGCTGTGTGCATTAAATAACTTAAAAGTAAACATAGACATTACTTATAATTGCTTTGCTTTTTCTGTACCTGTAATTTTGATTTACAGCTGCTGAAAACTTATAAAAACTATTTTAATGTTATGAGACAGTACAGGTTATGCAGTAGAAAAACCAAGCTATTGACTGAATTATATTTAGAGAATGACCTACACACCCGATCTGAAACACTGGATCAAAATGTACCGAAGCATTAGCAATGAGCGTGAGATTATAGAACATGCTGGCAATGAAGCCAGATCGGCCACAATCAAGGCAAATGAACGCAAGGTGAACATACAAGAAACACCTTCACTTCGATTTAGGGGCAGTGCTACCTAGTGTAGGTGGAAAAGCTGCTGCTTCATTCTTTCTGGGGGTGAGGGGACCCCCAAAAATGCTTAGGAGGCCCAGGGGCCCAATGGCAACTCCAGCGCTCTGCAAAGCCCTGATGCGATGCTGCTCAGACCCTGCAACACCAGGGATTCCTGGCCACCCTGGCAGTGCTGGAGACCTTCAGGGCTGCCCCGGGGCTCAGGGAACCATGCGGTGCTGGGGACTGAGGCCAGGTTAAGTGCATTTACTAACCGCTGGGCTAGTTCCACGTCACCAGGGTCTCAGTCTTAACGTTTATAAATAAACCATGGCAGGAAAATTAGTGCCAATAATAAAAGCATCTTTTAAGCTGCACAAATAAGCAACCAAATATATATATAGGCCTGAGCTCTGTAAACTGGATATATGTATGCATATGGATACAGCGACACACTTTTCAGAGGCTGATGATTTATCAAGTAAACGAATGAAAACTAGAGTAATTGAGCAAGGACTCAAAAAATATCAATTTAAGGCCATTTAAAATTATCATTGGCCTTATTACAAGCGTATGAACTTACCCTTTGGGGTCTAAGAGATCCCGCACTTTCTCATTGTAAATTTCCATGTAGGACACTTCGACTTTGAAGGTCTGTAACTCATTCTGCTCCATAGAGATCCTTTGAAATAAAGCACAGCAGAGCCTCGGAATAAGGCCCAACTGCTCGGCGTTGCCCATCATGGAGAAGGATTTTCCTGAGCCTGGAAAAGAACACGTAGAGAGCAAGGCAGAAGATGAAGCCAAGCGGGGCCCAGAGCAATAGCACAGCAGGTAGGTGTTTGCCTTGCATGCAGCCAACCTGGGTTTGATCCCAGCATCCCAGACCCCTGAGCACCACCAGGAATAATTCCTGAGTGCAGTGCCAGGAATAACCGAGCATCACCAGGTGTGACCCATCCCCCAAAAAAAAATCCGCCAGGTGTAAGTTTCTGATGCACATCAACCAAGATGATACTGCAGCCAAGCTCCAGATCACACCTACGAACAGCAAGATGACTGATCTTCCCATTACGCCTGCGACCTTCAGTACGACTCTCACAGAGACCGGGAACACTTCACTGACTCACAGACACATACAAATACAGCCACGAAGAAGGCAAACTCCTTCAAAGGATGTCAAATGGTAGCTCTGTAGTACCACTAACAGTGTCCCTCCCACCACCCTGATTTTATATTTGTGTAAGTGCTTTGAGCCTTCGCCAACGTGGTAAGGCGCGAGCCTCAGGAGACCAAATGCTAACATCCAAGCTTGCTAAACAGTGCAGAGAAGCAATAAAAGCAGACCTCAAAGACAGAAGATCAGAAATACTGGAAGATGCAGCAGAAGCCGGGAAAAGCATTCGCACTGCCCGCCTTTCCTTTGCCAACTATAAGACCAAGATGACTGCCCTCCGACGCCCTGATGGATCTATCACATCTTCCAGAAAGGCAATGGAGAAGATTATCCATGACTTCTACTCAGATCTCTTTGATAGCCACGTCTACCTGCCCACATACCAAATTCTGCAGGATGGATATGTCGTTCCCAATGTTCTTCCTTCTGAAATCCGACATGCCATCTCGTCAGTAAAAGAAGGGAACAGCACCAGGCCCAGACAAAGTCAGACCCGAACACCTGAAGAATCTGCCGTCGGTACTCATCAATACACTAGCTCGGCTCTTCACACGCTACCTGTCCGAATGCAAGGTGCCCTCCCAATGGAAAACCAGGAGGACAGTTCTACTGTTCAAGAAGGGAGACATTCACGACATCGGCAACTATCGCCCCATCTGCCTGTTGTCTGTGATCTACAAGCTGTTAACACGAGTCATCCTGAACAGGATTAGCAGAACACTAGATGAAGGACAACCATGCGAGCAAGCAGGCTTCCGGAAAGGATTCAGCACAATCGACCATATCCACATGGTAACCAAACTCATTGAGGTTTGTAGGGAGTACAAGATGCCGCTCTGTCTCACGTTCATTGATTTACAGAAAGCCTTTGATTCTGTGGAGACTGAAGCAGTCATTGAAGCCCTAGCCAAACAGGGTGTTCAAACCCAATACATCAAGATCCTTCATGAGCTGTATTACGGATTCACCACCAGGATCTCACCATTCTACAAAGAAGTGATCATTAATGTGAAAAGAGGGGCTTCGACAGGGTGATACCATTTCACCAAAACTCTTCAGCGCCACCATCGAGAACATCATGCAACAATTAGAATGGGAAGGAATGGGAGTGAAGATAGATGGTCGGCAACTACACCACCTCCGCTTCTCTGATGACATCGTTCTAATAACACCAAACATTAGCCAAGCGGCACAAATGCTGGCTGACTTTGACCGAGAATGTGGAAAGATAGGTCTACAGCTGAATCTAAAGAAAACTATGTTCATGAAGAATGAACTAGTTCCAGAGGCCCCATTCACTCTCAATGGAACAAACATCTCTGAATGCAGCAGTTATGTGTACCTAGGTCGAGAAATCAACATGATGAACAACCTAAAACCTGAGCTGCACAGGAGGAAGAGAGCGGCATGGAATGCCTTCAAAGGCATCAAAGAAATAGCTAAAAGGACAAAGAACCTCCGGCTCCGGGCACATCTCTTTGACTCCACCGTTCTCTCTGCATTAACATACGCCTCAGAGACCTGGGCCCTACGAAAGCAGGATGAGAATGCTATTCGGGTCTCCCAGAGAGGAATCGAAAGAGCTATGCTTGGAATATCACGCCTCACTCAAGTGAGAGAAGGAATCCGGAGTTCTGACCTCCGTCGCTATTCCAGAATCAGGGATGCTGTCTCGTTTGCCAAGGCATCGAAAATCAGATGGGCTGGACATGTAATGCGATTTGGAGACAACCGCTGGACTAGAGCCATTACCGACTGGATCCCCACGGGATATCAAAAGATCACATGGCCGCCCACCTACAAGATGGTCAGACTTCCTTGTAAAGACCCTGAAGGAACGGTTTGAGGCTCTTCATATTCCTCAATCAACCAGATGCCATTGGGCTACATTGGCACGTGATAGGGTCCAATGGAAATGTTACTGGCGCCCCGCTCGAGCAAATCGATGAATAACGGGATTCAAGTGATCAAGTGATCAAGTGATCAAGCTTTGAGCCACATATCTCCTCTTATCTGCATCTTCTAGACATCCTGGTGATGCAGTGAAGAGCATACATCCTGGTGATGCAGTGATGAAGAGCACTGTTTTTGTTTACTGGCTTATTCCAACATTACAGTCAACAGATGTGGCTCAGAGTGGTAACGGCTGCGCCACTCGTTAGCTTTACTTCTTTGTCTTATGGTCTGAAGTTTAATGATCTATCTACATTTTGGAATTCCAGTAAAACTCTTCTGTCTAGGTTAATAATAAAGAGTTTTTATACAGTATTTATTATCACGTTTATATGGAGAAACTGGTAATTATTTTCATAGTTCAAATACAGGCTAAAACTGCAATTTAGGAAAATGACGCTTAATAGTTTGAAACTAGCTTTGCTCATTAACACTGAAATTACTCAATTACCAAAACTATTCAGCCCTTCAAAAAGTGGGTTACTTTTGAACCTCTAATTTAGTGCAACTCTTGGTCAGAAGCATTTTTCTGTTGCTTTTCAAGCATTTTTTTTTAAATTTTACATTAAAAAATATATATCTGGGCTAGAAAGATAGGGCTAGAAAGACAGCAGTCAGGGTAGGATAGTCGAATGCAGCCGCTCCAGGTTCAATCCCCAGCATCCCATATGGTCCTCAGTCACAACCAGAAGTAATTCCTGAGTGTAGAACTAGGAGTGATCCTGAGCATCACAGAATGTGGCACAAAATAAAACAATGTATATATATATTTAATATCATTGACTATAAACAAACACAGCTACTTACCTGTCTGTCCATATGCGAAAATACAAGCATTATACCCTTGAAAGGCTTTTTCAAGAATTCCTTCTCCAAGGCACTTGAAAACAACTTCTTGACCTTAAAAACAAAACAAGGGGAATAAATGATCTTTCACGCCTAGTATATGACTGAGTCCCTGAATATATGGAAAGTTTCGCAATCCCCAAACCACGCCAAGTGTGTACAGTGCACCTGAATTGAGCAGCGCTCTGCATGTCAAGCTCAAACACGCGTGATTTCATCTCCTCTCCCATTGCTCAGTCCTGGGTCCAAGCAGGAGTCTACCACGGCTGCGCTCTAAGACCCTGGTATCTGCACTGATGCTCCCTGTCCATGTCAGCGGCCCATACAGAGGCCTCTTGAGTTTCTTCTTAAGTCTTAGTACTAAGATGGTGCTCGGCGTGAGCTGTTTCATCTCTCCTCCTGGAATTCTGAGCTTGCACGGAACAGGACGTCATATACACCCTGGTGTGTGTAACACGCCTCCACCTGGCTCATGGATGCCAAGGGCTGAGGATCTGCTGGCTGGCAGGGGCAGCAGGGTGTGACGTGCTCTGTGCAGGTGCCCGTAGGCCGCTCTTGCCTTGTCATGGGGACACTGTCTCTTCTGGGAGTCGGCGGGTAGTTTACTACAGTCCTTGTGCTGTTCTACTCAACGTAGGGAAGACACACACGCATGTTGGGTAGAGATGGCTGAAAATGACACGTGTTAACGTTTTATTCTTTTGGGGTCACACCTGGTTATGCTCAGGGGTTCCTGCTGGCTCCGCACTTAGGAGCTACTCGGGTGGAGCTAAGGGGATAAGAGATGTTGGGGATTGAACCCAGGCCGGCCGCATGAAGGGAAAATGCCCTACCCGCTGCGCTATCACTCTGCTTCCACATCTATTCTCCTTTGGAACTGATGGAGTCTAACATTCACTCCCCATCTTCAAGAGAACCGAAACTGTATTTTCCTTCTTCTGGACTTACATTTTCTCGCCTCTCCTCCCCGCCCATACCCAGCAGTGCTAGAGGCTGCTCCCAGCAGAGTTCAGGGGACCAGGCGGAGCTAGGATCACATGCTGAGCTCCAGCACACACAGCCTGTGTCAGGCTCCTGATCCATCCCTCTGGTCCTCCTACAGCTCTGAGAGAATATTCACTAATACACTATTGTAGATAGTGTATTATCTTAAGATAATGGCCTTTTCCTCCTCGGGAATGAGAACTCCTACTAATGTCAAAGTAGGCCCATTTATTCACCTTTTATAATTTTAGTAATCCTACAAAATACTTAATAAATATTTGTGAAAGGGCCAGAGAGATAGTACAGCAGGCAAGGCACTTGCCTTGCATACAGCCAACCTGGGTTCAATCCCCATATGGTCACTCAAATCCCTCCAGGAGTGATCCCTGAGTATGGAGCTAGGAGTAAGCCCTGAGCCCTGAGCCCGGGGGAACAGCAACAATACAAAATAAAAAAACAAAATATAGTTCATTTAACCTCTCAGAAACATTCAGTGGTGCCAGGTATTGAACTCAGGGCCTATCTGTGAGAAGCACGTGATCTATTACTAGACTACATTACCAGCCTTCATTTAATCTTTTTTTTTAATCCTATGTGAGAATTCTCCATTTATGTCTGGAAATAATGCTCTAAGTTTTGTGTATGTTTTCTTAAATGCAAAACTGGATAGACTTTAGCAGACTCTTATTGCATGATGATGTATCATGGTTGTAGAACAGAACTATTTAAAATGCATCAGTATGAAACGAGATAGTGTTTAAAACCACAAAGTGGGCAAAAAATAAAATGTGATAACACAGCAGAGCTAAACTGACCGCCCAGGTGCTTTTTCATAAGCTGATGGGAGGGAAAGTAAATTCCGTGATGCTGAAAGAAGACAGACTTCCCAACACCTATTACAGAAATATGCTGCTCTCTAACCCACTGCCAGGCAGGGACCCAGAGTCAAATATACCCATAAGCAACTCTCAGAAATGCATGCTCACAGCAGCATTATTTATGGAACTGTGAACTGCAACCAAGTTAAAGGTCCATTAATGAGGATGCAGAGAGTAAAATGTGACAATTTTATTTAATGTATTATTATACAATAATTAAAAGAATGAGTGCAAATAATCCTAGAATTAAAAAAACATAGTTAAATAAAAAAGCTCCACCCCATGTGTATTAGGTGGCATATATCACGCAAAAAACTCTATCAAGTTATTGTGGGCATATTTCTGTGCAATATCTAAAGCTAAAAATGGATTGGAAGAACCCACTGGATATCTATAACCATTTTTCTCTATTTCTGACTCATTTAGCATGGAGCTTGGTACCTAAGAGATATCCAAAGCAGGCTGGCAGATTTTGTGAATTTTTAAATGAGTGCAACCATAAGCTACTTGCCTACATACACAAGTTTGTTTGAGTATTATGTAAAGGGGTGTGTGTGGGTGTGTGTGTTTGTGCATGCGCGTGTGTGTTTGTGCATGCGCATGTGTATGTGGTGTGTATGTGTGTCTGTCCATGAGTTCACATACACGCTGAGAATACACTACTGTCAAAATTACTTCCACGACCTAAAGGTATGTGTATGTCTGTCTATCCACCCACGAGTTCACAGATACTCTGAAAATAAGATATTATGAAAACTACCCAATAAATTTACACTTTCGGGGCCAGAGCGATAACACAGCACATAAGATGCTTGTCTTGCATGAGAACAACCTGGGTTCGATCCTCAGCATCCCATACGGTCCGCTGAGCACCGCCAAGAGTAATTCCTGAGTGCAAAGTCAGGAGCATCGCGAGTGTGACCCAAAAAAGCAATAAACAAACAAACACATATACACTTTCAAAGTTGCTTTTACACGACAGTTAAGCATGGTCATAGTTGTGTGCTCACCAAGTAACCTTCTAATCACTGACCTTTCGTATACATGGATGCTGTTTACCCTGACATTTTCTCAAAGAATCTTCCTTAACCCACCTGCGTTCCCAAGGCCCTGGTCTCCAACCCAGAGTGGAGCTCCGAGTGGGGAAGAAACAGAATGAAATGCAGGCAAAAAGATGCTCTCCCAGACCCACATCCCGCCCAAAGGTCTTGAAAGGCAGCGGAAGGCACAACCTCCGCAGCACAACTAAAGGCCAGAGCAACCCAGTCTGATCTCTAACACACCAGCAACCAGGTACCAGCCCCAGAAGAGAGTGGGGTAAGACACACTATGTCTTGATTTCAACAAATATCCTGACTTTAACTTCTGATTTCACTTCACATTTGGCGCAAACATGCTGGAGCTTGAGTTGATGGTTCAACTGCAGAGAATAAGCCAGTGGTTCCAGAGTCTTTTCGGGGATACAGAGTCTGATGCATCAAGGGATCACAAATTCCTATCTGGGGAAGGTATGACTTAGCAGCAAAGCATATTTCTCCCTCTGCAAGGTCCTGGTTCCATTATCAAACTATCAACACATGCACACACACGCACACGGAATTTATATCAGGTAGTGAAATATACTGTTTCTTTCTGTTCTTGAGGATATACAGGCTGAAATTCGGGGAAGATTATTTTTCCGATGTTCTCAAGGGAAAATGACACAATATTTATTTTTCTCCCTCTGGAGGAACAGCCTTTAAATTAAGCTCATTAGGTAAGAAAACAACCCACAGAAATGAATGCAGTAGAGTTATATGAAATAGGTTTATGATAACATTGGGAGGGCAAATATCCTGAGGATGTGTCTTCTATAACTGCAAAAAAATTAAAAAAAAGAAAAACAATAAACGGTCAATAATCAAAAAATTCCCCCAGAATGTAAAAATGCAAGAAAAAAATTTAGTTTAGTTCAAATCCAATTATTACAAATATTAGAGTATAAGTTAATTTACATAATTTATATACCTTTATGCTGCAGAGGAGACAGAAGAGAATTTTTCTCTACTGCTTTATTTGTCATAGCTTTATACCTTATTTACTTTTGGGTTCTGAGCCACACTTGACAGTGCTCTGAGAGGTGCTCACGAAATCATTAGGTATTGGGAATTAAACCAGGGGCTCCCGGATAAAGCACGCATCCAGTCTTTCCAGCTACTTTACTTTGTGTTCCAGAATCTGAAATACCCAGATAAGGACCTGTGGTTTATGATGGTGAGATGGGTCGGGGGTTCTGAAGGCAGCCACCTGGGTCAGACACAGGACCCTGCACATCTTCTTCTCCGAGCTCACTACACTCAGGAGGGACCAAGGCCTGCATCCGTGCTGACTCTGGGCTATTCGGACCAATGCCCATCAACTGGTCACTGATTCCTACTTTGTGACATTGGGGGAGCCTTTCTTGCCTCCTTCCCTGAGCATGTTTTTATGTTATAGCTCTTAATTATTTTTTGGGGGGGCTGATGATTGAACCAGGGGCCTCCTGCCTACAAAGCATGCACTCAGCCCTTTGGCCCATCTCTCTAGCCTTCTTGTTCTAATCCAACTCCCTGAGCCCATCACACTAAGCTGCTGGACTGTGGGCTCCTTTGGAAACAGGAGTTACTGCTGCTTCGAGGTGCTTGGTGCAGGAACTACTCCTCTGAGGATAACGCTGTTCTTAGACGACTATTTAACTGGGGACTCCCTTTCTCACGAGCCATGACGGAGGCATCAAAATATTGTCTGTTCAACTTCAAATAGAATTGTTTCTTTGTATTAGAGCCGATGCTTTGGTTAAGGGTCTGTTCTTGAAATTCTAATGAACCTCTAAAGACTCCAGTTTCCTTTGTGGAACAAGGCGTCAAGGCAGGGACAGATGCAGCGACATAATATGAATCGACTAATTGGGTAATTTTAGTGAAAATTACAGACCGTGCATTTGCTGATACCACAGTCAACTCCTGCATGTGACCGAAATAATAACTAGTCTCACATTTCACTTCATATATTTGCATAATTTTCAAAAAGTCCTGTTATTTGTTATTGTACTTGACGCAATATAATTCAAGGTTAATGTAGTTAGTAAAATTTCCATTATAACATATAAAAGAAATGGAAAATTTGGGAAGCACAAAATGGAATACAAAGGAACAGAAGACTTTTTGAAAATGAATCACCCCCTTCTATCTGCCCCTCATAAGTGCAAATTGTCAAAGGATAAATACAAACAACTACAGAAAGGTTGGAGTATTTTCCAAATTCAAGCAAGACTGGATTTTAGAGAAACTGAAATATATTGTAGTGCCATGATTTCACACCCATTGAGAAATTAATCCTTAATGCTGGAAATGGTGAATATTTCCCCCACTCCAAGAGAAAACAATACCGACTTGGGTGGTGGACCGGTGGACATTTGCCTGTGCTGAGGGCTTACTTCCCATTCTGGACTCAGGGGTCAGGCCTGGCAGTACCGGGTTGAACCAAGGCTGGCCACATGCAAGGCCTCATCCCCTGCACTCTCTCTCCAGCTCTGACTTGATTTTTTTTTCAAAGAAAAAATTGTTGATGGGTATAATAGTCTTTCTTGTATGGGTATTTAGAACATTTTCTTTTTTTCATCTTATTTTAATTTTTTGGGCCAAATCCAGCAATGCTTAGGGCTTACTCCTGGTTCTGTGCTCAGGAATCACTCCTGGTGGTGCTCAGGGGGGCCATTTAGGATGCTGGGAATTGAACCTGGTTCAGCCCTATGCAAGGCAAGCACCTTACGAAGTGTACTCTCTCTCCATCCCTTCCTCTCTTTTTGTTTTCTCTGGCATTTATCCTCACATATTTATCTATGTGCTCTTTCCTATTGAGTTTACCAGGCAAGACTCCATAATCTTAAATTACTATCTCCTCTAGCAATGGATGAGTTCTTTTTCATGTATCCACAACACTGGGTATTTTCACTCTTCTTGTTTTCGACTATCATTAAAGCCAATAAGATCTAATTTTGTTAAGTTAGATCTTCCTTTCCTTTACTGATAGCCTATTTGCATTCTTCTTTTTGGGGAGAAGGGCCAGAGGCTGCTGGGTGCAGGAGCTACTCTACTCTGTGCTGGGAATCACTTCACTGGTGCTGAGGGGGTCGTACAGTGCTGGAGATCAAACCAGGGGCAGGCACATGCAGGGTAAACGCTCTCACTCCAGCCCTGCCCATTTGTATTTCTGAGTGAACTGAACAGGAAACTAGGGTCCTAAGTGTGTTTCTATGAATAAATCAGGTTAGTCCCTGGCTTCTTACTTATTAATTTAAAAATTCTCATTACCTAGTAATGATGTTAAACTGGGATCTAGCACCAATGTAAATATTTTTCCCAGTCTGCGATTTACGTTTGACTCATATGTGTTCTTGTTAGACAAAAGCTTTAGGTCTTTAGATTCAAATCTTTCATCTTTTTCCTTTGTGGCTATTGCCCAGCCAGCCCTACAATGCTTCCCAAATCCTCTAGGATGACTGCTAGCTACAATTCATCCAAGCAGTCATTAGGAAGGTATTTGTGCATATTTTCTTCTAGTTATTGGGTTTGTTCTTTACGGTTTTATGTCTCAACTTGAACCTTCTCCTTACAGATGTGTGGTCCTAGGCACACACCTTCCGGTTTCTTCATCAGTAAAATCTTAACAGCACTTGCTACATAGCAGGGCCAGCACTGGCGTGAGGCTAGGATATATGCTATCAATATCTAGTGTGAGGCTGGGATATATTTTAGTTAATATCTACTATTAATATCAACCCTTAAGTCTTTAATCAACGGTAGCTGACGTTAGTATAGAGAAGGGGGGAAGGCAGCATTTTCCTAAAATTACTCTTCCAGAGCCGGGAGGTGGCTCAACTGGATGAAACATGTGCTGTGCAAGTGGGAGGCCCTGGGTTTGAGCCTGGGCACAGCATGGTACCCCAGCACTTGGGAACAGTCCCCGAGTACCACTGGATGCGAACGCCAAAATACACCTAGAAAAAACAAAAACCTCAAAGCAGTTCTTTCATGTGTACAAGAAAGAGTCTGTGAAGCAACCCAATATTAAATATAAAAGATACCATCCTGGGGGGCTGGGAAATAAAGGAGCCATTTAGTACTATTGCATTGCCTCTCCTGCAGACCCTGCTAATAACCTTCTTTGGACTTTTCACACAGGAGAGAGAGAGGGATGGATATGGGGTGGAGAAAAAATATCTACCGTTTCTTTTTAATGAATAGATCTCAGAAGTTATGGTGGTGAGGGTAACCAACATAATGAATCACATGAGTTAAACAGCTGGAAAGGGTCCTTCCGGTTTTCTCATGGAACTGTCCCAGCTGGACGAGGCCTTGGCTGATGGTTCACAAAAAAGCAGTGCTGTGGGTCACTGACTTTTAGGGCCCTGCTGGCACAACTGGGGAGGGGGGGAAGAGGCCAGCGTGTCCACAAAGCCTGCTGATGCCTGGCCGCCTTCCCAGAGCACACCCTTCTCTGTTGAATACTGACAGTGGCCCACTCAAGACAGAAAGAATGATACCTCAAAAGATGCTCCATGTACTCCGGATCATTTTTCAGCATAGGGGAAAAGGACGGTGAAATTATTCTGAGTCAGTTACTCAGTTCAACAAGGTGGGGATAGGGAAGCTGTGATGGGGCCTGGGGGCAGCACGAGACCACTCAGTGGCACAGTGCCTGCCGCCTGGGCGTGATGCTCCAACTTGGGTCACAGGCACCCCCCCTGCCCCGTGTGATCCTGGTAGTACAGCTGTGTGTGGGATCCCCTGTGGGCACTATAAGTGTGTGTTCACAAGTCTCAACTAAAGTACGACCCCTCCGCCGCCAAGAGTGTGCCAACCACAATCGAAAGAGCAGGGGCAGAGGGCAGTAAGGTGACATCATGCCTCTTGAGACAGCAACAAAGGGGGTCCTTTCAGGCGAGGTCTTGGTAATCTGGGAGACCCCCCAAGGAGGTAATACTCCCTCTTCACTTCCCAACACTCATCCCCCAACAGAATGAAGGGCAGTTTATCTGGAGAATGCACCAGCTCGCCAGGGGAGGCCCCCGGGCAGCAGGAGGAACTCTGGGTATTTGCTTCTGCCCCAGAGAGACTGAGTCAAGCCATGCTGCTGTCCCGGTCGCAGCCGTGGGCTTCACAGGACACGCATGACCTCACCCAGGATGTCCAAGGACCAAGAGGCCACTTTCCACTGCAGCATTTATGCTTGGTCTTCAAGAGTCCTGTGGGACAGTGTCAAACCTGGCAAGCCCCAAGCAATCCCCTGAAGAGTGAGGAATCCCGTCTACCCCAACTCGAACCCATCAAGGACGCAGAGCTTAGACCAGCTGATGCCAAGTGCCTTGGCTGCTGGGAACAGTGGGAACGGACGCAAAGCTCTGGGGTGCCCCAACACCAGGCAACTCTCCCCTCATGGCAGGGCCCAGGGAGCTCGGCCCAGACACAGAGGGCAGGGAAAGAAGGACGCCTACCTAGCCCACTGGCCACGGAGCAGCAAGGGTGCCCAGCCACTAACAGTCCCAGTCCTTTACTTGCTAGAAAATGCCAAGAACCCACCAGAAGAACACAGCTACCTGTGTGTCATAAGCCGGTCTCCTGGGCTAACCTGACCCACAGGCAGAAAGTGACCTTCCATAGTAGCTACAGGAGGGGCTGTCCAGATCTCGCCATCCACCATCATCAATACATTCGCCTAAGTAAAGCAATATTGGGCCGGGCAATAGTACAGCGGGTAGGGCGTTTGCCCTGCATGAGGCTAATCTGGGTTTGATTCCCTGACACCTCACTGGGTCCCTTGAGCCTCACCAGGTCCCTGAGCACAGAGCCGGAAATTGAGCACTGAACTGTTGGATGTGGCCCCCAAACCAAAAACAAACAAACGAGTGTTTTCCAAAGTGGAAAATCTCATCTCTCCGTTACTCTCTCTCTGTTACTTTCTCTGTTTTTCTCTCTCTCTCTTTTTCTCTCTCAGACACACACACACACCCACCACCTAAGGGCTGGGGTGATGGCGGGGTGGCAGTACCTCTGGTATAACTGGGGGTGGGAAGGGGCACAGACAACAACACTTTCTGTTCATCTGCTCAGAGAAGGGAGATTTCCCTGAGTAACTAATGTCTTCCTGCAAAAGCGCAGCAGGCCGATCAGCGTGAGAATGTCTGTCTGGCTAGTCAGTCTGTTCTGAAGCCTGCGGTGTTTCTCTTCTCTGGCTTTTTCCTCTTTGAAGTGAGAACACAAAGGCGGAGCTCACTCAGCCCGTGATCCGGCATCCTGGCCCATTCCTCTGAGAGACTGTTTCCCGCTCCAAGGCAGGCTGACAGGACGCGCCTGGACGGGGCAGGTGGCTCTGCTGCACAGCCACACGCCTGGAGAGGGCAGGACGCTGCAGGTCCCGCACATGGGGTGAGAGAACGCCCAGGCTTAACCAAGAGGGCAGAAAATCCCTTTCTCGCGAGCATGAGGTGCAAATGGTCTCCTGTAGGTACTTGAAAGCAAGTCAAGAGCAAAAGTGCAACATCAAGATGAAGATGTGACGGCTGGAGCAGGAGGCATGAGACTGCACTTACTTGGAGGCAGAAGCTTGACACTTGGGACCAAAGAGACAGTACAACAGGTAGGGGCGCTCACCTCCGCACACAGCCGACCGGGCAGGAGTGATTCCTGAGCAGAGCCAGAAGTAAGCCTGAGCATTGCCGGGTGTGACACCAAACAAAAAGGAAGGAAGGAAGGGAGGGAGGGAGGAAGGGAGGGAGGGAGGGAGGGAGGGAGGAGGGGAGGGGGAGGGAGGAAGGAAGGAAGGAAGGGAGGAAGGAAGGAAGGGAGGGAGGAGAAGGGAGGAAAGGAGGAGGAGGGAGGGGAGGAAAGGAGGGAGGGCGGGAGGATGGATGGAAGGAAGGAAGGAAGGAAGGAAGGAAGGGAGGGAGGGAGGAAGGAAGGGAGGAAGGAAGGAAGGAAGGAAGGGAGGAGGGAGAGGAGGGAGGAAGGAAGGAAGGGAGGAGGGAGGAAAGGAGGGAGGGAGGGAGGGAGGAAGGAAGGAAGGAAGGAAGGAAGAAGGAAGGGAGGGAGGGAGGGAGGAAGGAAGGAAGGGAGGGAGGAAGGAAGGAAGGGAGGGAGGAAGAAAGGAAGAAGGAAGGAAGGAAGAAGGAAGGAAGAAAGGAAGGGAGGGAGGGAGAGGAAGGAAGGGAGGGAGGGAGGAAGGAAGGGAGGGAGGAAGAAAGGAAAAGGAAGGAAGGAAGGGAGGGAGGAAGGAAGGAGAGGAGGGAGGAAGAGAAGGAAGGAAGGAAGGGAGGGAGGAAGGAGGCAGGGAGGGAGGGAAGGGAGGGAGGGAGGAAGGAAGGAAGGAAGGAAGGAAGGAAAGAAAGAAGGAAGGGAAGGAAGACAGACAGACAGACAGACAGACAGAGAAGCCTGCCACTTAAGGGTCTGGTAACAGGAGCCCCATAAACTGGGCTGCGCAGGTAAAGAGGCGCCGGGGGCCTTCTCCACGGTGGCGCCCCAGAGCCAGCAGCGGGGGTCGAGCACAGGTGACTCATCAGACAGATGCAGCCGCCCAAGCTCAGGGCTGAGTCTAGTCACGGGCTGGCAGCGACCCCCTGGCTCTGCTCTGTGGCCGGATCAAGGGGCTGGCTCAGTGAGGGGTGGGGGAGCTGTTGGTGCCAAGGCAGGACCAGAAAGGATGCCCCCTACCTGAAGGCCTGCCCCGAGAGAAGGCATTTTTTGAGAGAGTTGGAGAGTGTTTGCACAAGAATCTGCCAGGAGTCAACATTCTCATCTCTGCTGCCAAGTGGTGGGCAGGGACGGAGCCCAGTGGCACAGCACGTGCCGTGTGTCAGAAGCCTGGGTTTAACCTCTGGCACCTGAAAATACGCATGAGCAAACAGCTCTTCTGTGGGACTATGGGATGTACAATGTCTATAGGCCTGGCAGGGGTAGACTGGTGAGGAAAACAAAGCCCAAATGAGTGAGAGAGCAGGGCCCAGAGGCCGAGCTCAGGCGTGCCTGTATGCAGGGTGCCTGGGCTTCTTTCCTGCCACCGAGTGGTCCCCAGAGCACTGATAGGAACACACAACTCCTGCAACAGAGCGGCAAGTGTCTCTGAGCACTGCTGCGTGTGGCAAATGAAGGTAGGAGGGAGGGAGGGAAGGAGAGACGGAGCGGAGGGGAAAAGGAGAGGAGAGGGAAAGATGGGGATGGAAGGAGCAGGAAGAGAAGGCAGGGAGCCAAAGCCCGGGACACTGAGCACTTAAGGGCCCCTCTGAGCACCTAAGGGCCCCTCTGATCAGAGGGGAGCATTCTCAGGGCATCTAGCTCAATTCCACGTGAGTGCACTTCTCCGGTTTGCTAAAACAGCCACTGAAAAGTGGAAGAAAGACGCCTGAGAAGATAACGGAATTCCTAAAATCTTCATCATCACTGTTGATGAAAACCCACGCCCAGCACTGCATGTAGCTCTCTCTCCACAGCAGGGCCTCTGGGAGCCCCGCCTCCTTATCTGTGCAATGAGGGCAAGAGCGGCTTCTCCCTGACCGGTGTTCTGGCCACTGAATGAGCTGCTCCAGGTAAGTGAACACAGTGCGGGAGCAGAGATGCCCAGATACCACCAGAATGCTATTTTCCTCATGACAGACACCGGTAGTTAGGTTTAATGCTGTCTTGAGGTGGCAATAAACAGTCTAAGGAACAGATGTGGACAAACAAAATGGTGCATGAAGGTAGGATTGTGTGGAATACACATAGTGGAGCATAGAGGTGAAAATGGAAAGTGTGCGTGCGTGCACACATGCATACACACACACACAGGGAAAATTACAGTTAGCCACGTTTATCTCAGAGATGTTTTTCTTAACTGATCCTCATTTATCCTATTCTCAGCATTAACCAACATCTCCCTTATCTATGAATTCTGCTAGTGCGTTGCCCCCCTGCATGCCAACCCACACACCAGGCAGGCTGCGCTCAGCAGCTGAGTTAGGGTTCCACAAAGGGTCAGTTGTGTGTGTTCCGCTGTTGGCTGATGTCAGTTGCACATCTCTGTAATTACGTAAGTTAATAGACAGAGACAAAGAGAGAGCTGTCAGCTCTGAGAAAACCAAGTAGGATGCTTGCAGACGGCTCGGTAAAAGGGAGTCACTAGAAGGACTGTTCAATGGGGAGGGGCGAGACAATCTGTGTATGACTGTAAAAGAAAAAGGCTAAACATCCAAGGCACACTGTTTGGGAACTGTCTTGGGATGGCATATACCGCTTATATGTCTCTAACAAATCTGTCAAAGACTCTCATGACCCCTGTTGCTCCTGCCTAGTTCTGAGAAACTTAACGCCTAACAACAATTGAGTGTTGACTCCGCAAGACACGCCGGGGAAGTGCTTCATACGCATCTTCACGTGTACCTGCACAGCAAAATAACGAACTGAACCAAGATGCTCCACACATATTTTGAAACTCAGCTAAAAATAATAACAAAGAATGGTTGCATTTTTGGCTGCTGTCAGCTTTGTGAACAGAAATTCTGCTGGACAAATGTTTTGTCTCCTCAGTGCCCTGGCTCCAGTTTAACCAGGTACAACAAATAATTTCTAAGCACATAAAAATCGCCCATCACAGGAATGGAATCAGACAGGGCTACCCTCCCCACAGTGACGGCCTCTGCCTCTCGCGGTAGAAAGCAAGGCTGATAGAACATTCAGGAGTCCGTCCACCTCACTCTGGGACGACAGGGCATGCACCCTGGCTGAAGACACTTGGTTTCAGCAAATTTGAGCATCATGCCATATGGTGGAAACTGTGCAACAGCTGCCGAAGCCAAGAGCTTACAAACTCTCAGACCGGGGAAGCACACGTCCACACAGATAAGCCACTGCTAGCTGAGTTATAAGTGTGACATTTCAGAAAAGAGCAGGCTTAGGGGAAAATGTCCCTTCATCCCCCTCTTTAAAGAAAAAGGAAATTGAGGTTCCTGGAAGCCCCCATTATTTGCCAACATGACATCTCAGGCAGTGCTTACAAAATAAGAGTATTAAACACATTCATTAAAATATTGATTCATTCATTGTAGAGAAGATTTTAATTGAAATCGATTACTGATGTACATTGACATTTGCAAGGACCTATTTATGTGATGATGCTCCTAAATTTCTCAGTATTGACGGCATCTTTCTAACCCTGAAGGTGAATCTTGTTCTAAATGCAGTTACTGGAAAAGAAAATTAGAGTTTCAAGTAGAAACACCTGCTCGAGGTGACCAAAGTTACAGGTAATTCGAGTCTTATTTTTGAATTTTCATCGCTGCACAAGAAATTTTGTTTAAACACTCAGAATCATATACCTATAAGCATTACAATATGAACTACTTAATATTTAAAACAGTGACGGTTTCAAGACCCGATAAATGCAATTCAAATGATTTAACAAATAAGCCTTTGACTTGCCTCTGCGAATTCCCGACAGCTGAAGGGCAGCACAAAGTGGCTGATTCATGCTTTACTCAAGAGTTGAAGCTCTGAGATCTCTCTAGCAGGTCTTCCTTCCTCAGATAAGGAGATAGATAACCCCAAAGTTTAGCAGCACCTGGCAAAACTAGGTCTTCTACGATCCTCTGCAAGGCAGTTTCTTTCCCAAAAAGTGATGCCACAACACTTGGAATAACAACATCATGACAGGGATGGAGAGATATTGGGCAGGAAGTGATTTCTCCCCTCACGCTAAGTGAGTGTGAGGAGATTGAAAACCTGGTGGCACAGACAGGACCTGAACCCGGCCTGCCTGACCCGGGGTCTGCCTCACTTCCCCATTCCAACAACCACTGCAATGCCAGGACGCAGGCCAGAGACTCAATCACTCAGGAAGCCTGGCGGGATGGACTCCTGCTGTAGCTGTGAAGAGACAGCAAAACCAACCGTGACTGAGCCTGGAATACCCTGATGGCCTCCCAGGAAATGTGGGCCCCAGCTTCTCTCTGCCCTCTGGGTTCATGACCAACCTGTCTCTGGTCTCCAGCCTTGAGAGCTGTTTGGAGAGCTCTGATTTGGGATCAATGAGGTCATTATCACCGAGCTGACAAATAGGCTGGTGTCAGGAAACACGTGCTTCCCTCTAGTTCCCAACAGAGCATGAAAGCAGCTCTCGTACTGCTTCTCTTCACAATTAAGGGCTGTTATCTTTGAAATAAAGATAAAGCAAATGAATGTGGAATATATCCATTGAGTACACAATCTAGAAGCCAGTCAATGAATCTACTAACACATTTATCAGAGTGACTACAATGAGGGCAACAAACCAGCAAGACTTGTCCTTTAAAAAAAAAGATTGAAACTTATTGCCTGCATTTCATCATTTGCAACACTCAGCAGCTGTAATTTATTTTTAAAGAGTTTTTTTGGGGGGCAGGCCAGTCATAAGTAAGAAAATTTCTTAACAAACTGACTAAACATGGGTGTAAGTGCTGAAAAAAATCCTAGGTGAAGTTTAACTGGCAATTGGTATTTAAAGTGATCAGATAAACGAAAATCTAGTTGTTTTAGCTCATTACTAGTTTATATACTCTTTATAATGAAGAACTAATAAGAATCTTGAGCATTCTTATTTAGATTTTTTCCCTATATACTCGGTAAAGCTATTTTCAGCTTAATCCCCCCCACTTTGACTAGAATGGAAGGTATGTGAATAATAAATTTATGCAGACTTTCAATTCCATATCAAAACCACTGAGCTGAAACAGACTACCACTCAATTTCAGAAAATCGACAAAACCCCATCGATTTGAAATGCCAACTCCCAAGTAAGGCAGTGAATGACATTTGATTCCCAGTCTAAACTAATTAAACCCTGCCTTAGCAACCTCTTTAAATTTGTGAAAATAAATGTCTTCTTTCCATAAAAAGTAAATGTGAAAGATCAAATATTTGGAGCTAATGTGTTAGTTCACATATATGAGTAAGTCTAACTTTACTGCCATTAAAAATTTATAATTGTGGGGCTGAAGCAATAATACAGTGTGTTGGGTGTTTGCCTTGTACGCAGATGACCTGGGTTCGATCCCTGGCATCCCAGCACTGCTGGGAGGATTTCCGAGTACAAAGCCAAGAGTAACCACTGAGCATCATTGGGTGTGACCCAAAATGAAAAAAAAATTCTTATTGTATTCATGCTGATATACTCAGATGGAAAAGGGGCAAACCAGGAAGACTGGTATGTTCTTTGGTCCATTTACTTCTGCTTCTCCCTAAGCTGAAACTCCACTGGAACACAGTTTTTGAGTAAACAGGGGTGGCCTGTCAATTAAATCACACGGCTAGTCTAGGTTTTGTTTGGCTTTTGGTTTGGGGAGACTGGTGGGGCTCAGTGTCTACTCTTGGCTCTGTGCTCAGAGTGACTTCCAGGCAGGGGACCACACAGTGGCAGTGATACAAAGCAAGTGCTCAGCCTAGAACTCTCCATTATTAGCCTACACTACTTAGCTTAACTTTTAGAATTGCCTATTACCCGCCCTCACTCAAAGTATTCCAATAGGTCTCCCACTGCACCTTCTGCTCAGCCCCATTCCCACATGTTCAGATGGAGAAGCTAAATGGAGCATCACCAAGGGGCAGCTTCCTTAATTAGCTGCACGCCAATTCAACCTTTTCACTGCACCCGAGTCAGATGTTATCACTTCTCCATTCCCCAAATCACACAAACAGTAACAGAGACTGAGAGATGAGAAAGAAATGGGTTCAGGCTCTCCAACTTATTTGGCCCACTGCTCTCTTTGCAGAAAAGAAATTCCTCAGCACCAGCACCCAGGATTTCAAGGAACCAAACAGGAACTTCGATTGTTTTTAGTGGTCCCGGGGAGGTGGAGGTGGTTATCAGCCACTTTGCGAAACACAGTCAAAGAGAACCAAAGCAGTGTTGCGAACATTCCAAATCCAGGCTGGAATTCAGCGTCCCCTGCACTGCCCGCCTCGGCTGAACCTAGGCCGAATCTTTGGGCCCCGTCCCTTCTGCAGGAGGCCTCTGCAGACAACGTCCAACACTGCAGATTCTGCTGCTTCTTGGGTTTTCTGCCATAGTTAAGCCCCCGTGACGTTCAGAGCAGCGCTAACATTAACACAGAAGACTTTACTGCTGGATTCCTCTACAGCACACTCCTTTGCTTTCCTACTGAGTTTCTCAGGAGTTTCCTGGCTGTGTGTACAACGGGGTTTTCCTGAATACTTAAGGAACTACGCTGAGACGTTCTGACTTCCTGGGCGTTAGAGGGGAAACCAGCAAGAGCACTTTGCTGGGGCACAGAATTTGCGGGGAGACCTTGGAGCTACGGATGGGCAAGGCAGACTGGGCTGTACCCTGGAGGGCCTCGAGTATAGTCCAGAAGCACAGAATTTCCTCCCTGAGATGTTCGTGACAGACAGTGGGAAGCGCACAGGCAGGTTTCTAATGCAGGAAGACGTATCTGGCTGTGCAGCAGTCATGTAATTGAACAACGATTGGGGCTTTGGAGCGCCACGGTATTTGTCCTCAATTGTTCCATTTGTCACAGCAGGAAATGTTTTACTTTTGCTTACTTCAATCCAAAAGCACACAACCAGGCCCCACACACACAGAGCTATCTGTCAGGGCTGGCTGTTCCAGGCTCTGAGAATTTATTAGTTAAAGTCCCAAAGGGCCGATAAAAAGACAAATTAATTACAGCCAACATTAAGAACTACTTAATCACTATAATAAAAATGCATCGCTGGAAGACGCAGGGAGGATGCTTGCAAAGGAAAGCTGACTTTTTACACCATGAAGGCATTTTTCTAGTTCAAGATAACTAACTTTTGAAAGGTTATATATTTAATAATTTCTCAGTAAGTTTGCTTCCTGCAGTAGGGATGAAGATTACCACACAAAACTCCAACAAGCATGTATCTTCTTTTGCCTTCTAATCTTTTAAGATGTGCAGCTTTTCTATCCTCTTTTTTCACTTTCAGTTTTTAAACTAAACGAGCAAGTCATTCAGCTAATGCAATGAAGTAGAAATAAGGAAGAAATATCTCTCTAACTATTTAAGCAAATGGAGTCACCATCAAGCAAATGGGGTCACCATCAGAAGAGCAGGAATCAGAGACGTCCTTAGCTAAAACAATTGCCCCCTGAGCATAAACAATGGAGCCAACCCATAGGAAAGACTGTGATTCACCTGGGTTCACAAAGAATAGATTTAACCAACTCATATTTGGTGAAACAGGGATAAAAGCTGGCAAGTGGTGAGAGTAAGGCAATGCTTCCCTGAGGGCTGTGACGCTTTAGCTCCTGTGGCCACTGACAGCTGACAACTCTCAGATCACCAGGGTGGATGGTGGTCCTTTTGAAGAACAGACCTGTGCATTCCCCAAGAGTTGGTGACAAGAAAGACACAGCCATGAAACCTACTCATCACTTGGTAATCACAGCAGCTGCCTTCTGTGGGTTCCATCACCTCTATCTACTCTGAGAAATCTCTGAAGACATAATTCCACCCAAAGTCATTTCAGAAATGAAGAACTGAAGCTTAATGGGTCTTTTGAAAAAGGACAAACTTGGGGTGGGGTGGGCAGAGCAATATACAGAAGACTGGACATTTGCCTTGCACAGAGAAGATCTGAGTTTGATTCCTGTCAGCCCATATGGTCCCGCTGGGCCTGTGAGGAGTGGGAACGATCCCTGGGCATAGAGCCTAGAGAAAGCCTTGAGCATGGCTGTGTGTGGCTGAAAAACCAAGTAAATTAACAAATAAATGAAAAAATTAAGGCAGGGGAGAAGGTACAAGGTGAGGGCACGTGCCTGGCTTGCATAGGACTTCAGTTCAATTCCATCCCTTGTACCACAGAGCCCCCTGAATACTGCCAGGTGTAAGACATGGTGGCCCCGAGCAGCATCACCAGTGTGGATGGTGGTCCCTGGAATTACAGAACCCCCAAATCATCACATCCTTGAACGGTCACATTCAACCACAGGCCCCATTGGCTGAGAAATCCTGGGAGTGGTCTCTGTGCCCCACCTTATCACTGTTGGGGACCTCCCCCAGCTCTGAAAAAGGTGAACAGTGCAGGTTTCTGTGCAACCACTTGGCAGAGAATTCTAAAATCAAATCTAAACTCAAATCTCAGTACCTTATTTATAGTCCACGGGCTAGAACTGAACACAGTGAGTGTGTATTTTAGGTAAAAACAAACTCCAGAAAAAATTAAAGAAAACAGAATAAAGAAACAAGAGGTACCAACACCAAGGAGGGGGGGGGGAGGGGAGAGAGAGAGAGAGAGAGAACCTACTTACCAGCATATTTTGTAGTGTTAGACTCATCCATGGACCAAAAGCAATAATCAAATGCAAATACCTAAATAAAAAGAACAAAATGTTAAACTTAAAATTAATTTCCATAAGGAAAACATACAAAAAAACCACAGATGAAGAAAAAAAATCAAAGATTCATGCAACTATCTGATGAAGAAGCTGGAGGCCTGGCACTTCTTCAGTACTGGCTGTTTCTTTGTGCTAAAGTCTTGACTATTTTCTGGCATCAGAAAAAGTTGATCCCCAAAATACATGCTTACAACCAGACAGCTTATCCAAATTTTTCCAATGACAAATTTCAAGAAAACAAGCCAATACCACGATTTCCTTCCCTTTCAAGTCCATAGTTCCGGGATCCACCAAAACCCACTGGCTGAATCCAGTGTCAATGGCTCAAGTCACACTCATGTGATTCTCTTTTGCTTCTACTCCGTCGAGCTTTCCATGAGACCGCCATTTGCATCCCTAGAGCTCTCATTCACTCACAGTTTTCCATGCATCAGACCTTAGTCCATTCCAGCCACTACTAACAAATGCTTAGGGAATGGTTCCCTGATCATGCTCCAAGGAACAATAGTTTTGTGCAACAGTCTATGAAAATAGATGGAATCATGTTGGAAATGGTCCACAGTCTGCACTGCTTAAGATTCTCAGAACAAGGGGTCGGAGCAATAGTACAGTGGGTAGGGCATTTGTCTTGCACATGGCATCCCATATGGTCCCCTGAGCACCGTCAGGAGTAATTCCTGAGTGCAGAGCCAGGAGTAACCTCTGAGCATTGCTGTGTGTGGCGTCCCCGTGGCCCCTCCCCCAAAAAAAAAAGATTTTCAGTACAATTCTCAGAAACCTTCCAGTGGCCAGGGATTGCTCGGTGCCAAAAGTGCCACGTAGAATGTGTGATCACTGGAGGACCATGGGCAGGTATGTGTGAGCACTGTGTGTGACCCCCTGTAAGCACCACCATTACAAACTGCATGCACTGTGGCCAGGATTAAGAAGCCAATGAGTGTGGGCTGTCTCTTCTGTGTGTGTGGACAGTATAGTGACAACTAGAATGTGCACAATTAAAGGAGTTCCACCCCGGGAGCAAACACGCCAGCATCACAGCTAAGTGTGCTGCTTATAGCGAGCACGGTAGCCTGGGGATCCCACACCAGGTCCATGAGCAGCCCCAGCAAGTCTGTATGCAACCCCTGACCCTCAGGTACTGCAACAATAAGAAGGGGGGACGTCCCTGTTTATCCTGAGGCCCTGCAGCCACCTACATGCCCCACTGCCACATGACCTCCTCTACCAGCTCTGTTCTGGAGATGCATAAGTAAATCTCAAAAGAGATCAACCAGCTGCAAAATTTTCTTGGATCCCTGGTTCCGGCTGAGACCTCCAGGGCAGCCTCGGGAAGGGGTCAGGCCGTGTTCCTGCCCCAACAAAGCCCTAGCAGCTGCTCCTACCCCCAAGTCGCATTGCCTAGTTAAATATTCTGGATTTTCTGGATCGACATCTCCAAACTCTGTAATACTGACATCAGTAGGAACACAGCAGACCAATGGGAATGTAACGCAGAAGCCAACTCATCTCGAATAACAAGGGCATTAACACAGAAGGCGTCACCTGCAGCAAACCCTCAGACGAGGAATTGCGTTCCCATAGTGAGATACAACCGTTTCACAAATTTTTCTTTTACTGAAATATTTTCTGATTATTCCATTAGCCATTTAGTGGCAAATAAATTACTATGGTCCTGCTATAGGGACAGGGTTGTGGGATGGTTGGGAAAATGGAGTCAGTGATGGTGGGAAGGTGGGGGGCTGGTATTAGAATAGTAAATGTAGGGGCCGGAGTGATAGTCCAGTGGGTAGGGCGTTTGCCTTGTGCGCAGCCGACCTGGGATCGATTCCGGCATCCCATATGGTCCCCAAGCACCGCCAGGAGGTAATTCCTGAGTGCAGAGCCAGGACTTACCCCTGAGCATCGCTGGGTGGACCCAAAAAGCAAAAAAAAAAAAAAAAGTATATGTCCATAACAAATCATCATGAACAAAATTTTAAGCCTTGCTGCTGAAATCAGTGGGGGGGTGGGGAGAAGAAAGGGGAGGGAAGTGTGTTGTAGAGGGGGCGGCAGAGCAGTCGGGGTTGCAGATAACCTCCAGCAGAACTCATCTGACAGTTGTTCTGCTGACTTTGGTGAGGGACCCCTTCAATCTTCCCAACCCCAACCCTTTTTGGTTTTGAGGTCACACCTGGTATTACTCAGGACTTACTGTGGTGCCAGGGGTTGAGCCAGGGTTGGCAGCATATACAGCAAGTGCCCCATTGCTGCACTATTGCTCTGGCCCCAGAGTCCTTTCTTGAATTACATCTATTAACATGCTCTGGCAGTGACTTCTCAGTACACCCTTTAACAAACTGGCCAAGATAACTTAACTTCTCTCCTTGGCTTCTCCTTAAGTTTTTTAAAACCTGCAGTCAACGGGCAAATTATGAACTTCCCATAGCACAAGCCCTTTGGTGCTTAATCATTTCTAAGGGATAGTTAGTATAATTAGTACGCCACCGAGTAAACAGAACCATATTCCTTGCCTGGCTCGGGAGCTCAAAATAAGGCCATTCAAACTCACATCCCTTAACTTCCTTCAGTTTGAGTAGAACCTGCCATACTTTAGAATTTCTAGGTTCAATTTCATCTCTGTCGTTATCCTTTCCATGTTTCACTCTTCAAAAGCGGCTTCACATTCCTTTTTTTTTTTTTTTTTTTTTTTTGTTGGTCGCAGCGGCACTCAGGGGTTACTCCTGGCTCTGCACTCAGGAATTACTCCTGGTGGTGCTCGGGGGCACCATATGGGATGCCAGGGATCGAACCCAAGCTGGCACAGGCTGGCTGTGTGCAAGGCAAGCGCCCTACCCGCTGAGAGGATTCCCTTGGCTAATCCAAGGAAATTGGCTTGTGTGCCTTTTCTCTAATATCTGATCATCATTTTTTATTTTTTTTTTTTTTGTTTTTTTGGGTCACACCCAGCGATGCTCAGGGGGTTTCTCCTGGCTCTGCACTCAGGAATTACTCCTGGAGGTGCTCGGGGGACCATATGGGATGCCAGGGGATCGAACCGGGCCGGCACAGGCCGACCGCGTGCAAGGCAAGCGCCCTACCCGCTGGGCTATCACTCTGGCCCTGATCATCATTTTTTAGATACTACTATATTAATTATTCCATTTTCACTTTTTTCACTTTTGTACATGATCTGAGCCTACATTTACATTTCTTTCTTTCCCCCTTTTTTTTTTTGCTTTTTTGGGTCATATCCTTGGATGCTCAGCGATTACTCCTGCCTCTGCACTCGGGAATTACTCCTGGTGGTGCCTGAGGGCCCATATGAGATTCCAGGGATCAAACCTGGGTTGACCCCATGAAAGGCAAATACCTTACCCACTGTACTATCACGTGGCCCCATATTTAAGTTTCTTGACAACAGGGGAACAGACCTAACACCTGTGCACGCCTTACAGGATTCACAGGAGTTGCTTTTTATTTATCAAATGCCTGATTCTGTTAAGACCTTGCATGGGGCCAGAGCAATAGGCCAGCGGGTAGAGTGTTTGCCTTGCGTGGCTGACCCAGGTTCGATCCCTGGCATCCCATATGGTCCCCCAGCACCACCAGAAGTAATTCCCTAATGCAGAGCCAGAAGCAACCCCTGAGCATTGCCGGGTGTGACCCAAAAGAAAAGAAAGAAAAAAAAAGACCTTGCAGGAAAGGTCCATGTCCCTGCATAATGAAGTTATGAGGCTCTTGAGTTTCTTGAGTTAAAACAGGAGATATGCTTTCATGCTTTTTAGAACTGACTCCAATGCAGACAACACACACAGCTTACATGATCAAACTTTCATATGCAAACATTTGCGCAGATCATATATTAACCAAAGTTAAAACGAATAGCTACGAAACAAACAGTTTTGGCCCAGAGAGTGGAGTATTTACTGTATTCAAGGGTTCTACCAATGGCTGGAGAGACCACACAGGCATAACTCAGTTATTCTCCTGCCTCTAGGCAGGACTGAACCTCAGTGCTTACTGAGAGATGATCTGCCTTGTTTTTAAACATTTCCAGAAAAGGAGATTCTGCAACCTTCCTTTAATTGCATCTTTTAACACTTAACTTTCATTCCCAGACATTTTCCTTTTGACCTAAGTTAATTCTCCTTACTTTAAATGGTCAATAGAAACTATTTTCCATCTTTTGAAGTGTGTGTGTGTGTGTGTGTGTCTGTGTGTGTGTGAGAGAGAGAGGGAGGGAGAGAGAGAGAGAGAAGGAAGGATAGAGAAAGAGAGAGAGGCGGGAGGAGAAAGCTATGAGGACACATCTCAGATTGAGCTACAGGCAAATCTCTAAGACAAAGAAATACATCTATTTCCACATTTTTAATTATCCTTGATTTCCTCAAGAGCCACAATGATTTTCTCTTAGTAGTTACTATATACCTATAGTATATAGTATATACCTATAGTATATAGTATATACCTATAGTATATAGTATATACCTATAGTATATAGTATATATAATTATATATATAGTTATATACCTATAACTATATATATAATTTCTACATGTTGATTTGCCATACTGACCTGAAACTATGTCACATGTTTGCTCTGCTTCCTTACAATGTTAGATTTTTTTTTTTTTTTTTTTTGAGTCACACCCAGCAATGCTCAGTGGTTTCTCCTGGCTCTGCACTCAGGAACTACTCCTGGTGGTGCTCGGGGGACTATATGGGATGCTGGGAATTGAACCCAGGCCGGCACAGGCCGGCTACATGCAAGGCAAATGCCCTACCCACTGGGCTATCGCTCCAGCCCACAATGTTAGAAATTTTGATATGTGTCTAGTCACAAAAAGCTACTTGAAATAAGAAGAAAAAACCACCCCAAATTTTGAAGGTCCACCCCTGGCAACAATCATTCCCAATTCTGTGCCTGCTTCCATTTCTAACAAATTTAAAGAGTGTAAGGCTGGTTTTGCTCACAAGCAGAAAGATGAAACTTTAGTTTACACATCTGCCCTCTAAATTACAGATGAATTGTCAAAACCCTGAAGAAAAGTCAAGCGTGTGTGTCCAAGTACTGGTAGCTACAACAACTGTTCTCTGCCAAATACCAGCCTTTCTCTGAACTGGATTATGTCTCAAATTCCAAAACCTTTGATTACAGGCATTTTAGAACACTCATCCCTCAAATAGTCATGGAATATAAGCGATCATTTTACTACACATTTACCAGGATGAGGAATAAACTCAAAATGTGGGGGAGCATCTCTAAAACCCAAAGCAGGGGCAAGTGATGGAACCGTAAACAGGGTATTTCCTTGCACATGCCTGACCGGGTTCGATCCCGGCATCCCATATGGCCCCCCTGAGCACCTCCCGAAAGTGATCTCTAATCGCAGAGCCAGTAGTAAACCCTGAGCATTGCTGGATGTGGAACTTGAACCAAAATAAATAAAACCCAAGGCAAAAAAAGGGGCAGGTGAACTTATTCCAACTGGTTTTTTTTTTTTTCTTTCTTTTCTTTTCTTTTGCTTTTTTGGGTCACACCCAGCAATCTACTCCTGGCTCTGCACTCAGGAATTATTCCTGGCAGTGCTTGGGGGACCATATGGGATACCGGAATTGAACCCAGGTCGGTGGCATGCAAGGAAAAACACCCTACCCGCTGTGCTATCACCCAGCCCCCCAACTGGTTTCTTGAAGGCTAGCCATAATGAGTGGTCCTTGCTAGTATAAAACTACAAAACTGACTCCGTGGACTGAATGGTACCTGATTCCTCAGTCCTGCTACAGGGCTGGACTGCAACCATCATGGCCAGCAGGGCAGGTAGCGAGCACCTCTGAGCAAGTTCTGAGATTAGTTAACAATCTCCTGCTGGATAGTTGTTGTATGTTGTGTTTTATTTTTAACAAACAAACACAATAACAAGAGGTGCAGCTGGAATGGAGACCAGAACGAGGAGATGTGAGAATTGTTATGAATAAGCAGGAGTCCCAACTGTGCGATGTGTTTGATGGTTCTCTACTTTTCGATGCATGTTTAGAGGGAAACCAGGTTCATCAACGGTGAAGAGCAGCTTCAGTCCAGGACAGCAGTAGGCATGGTGGCAAACAAGATGGCCCCGCCATGTAGAATTTGTTTTTTGTTTTTTTTCCCCCCCAAAATTTTATTACACCATTTTAGACACACAATTGAAAGATGCCCATGTAGAGTTTTGGTTCTACAGTGTTCCAACACCCATCCCTCCACCCAAACCCATCTCCCATCACCAATGTCCCCCTCTCTCCCCCTCCCATACCTCCAATACTTGGCGGGTTCTGTATGTCATTTCTCTCCTCTTTATCTCTCCCTCCCGCCAAACTTTCCTGCACATCGTGGAATGCAGTGCATTAAAGGACATTACTGTTTCCACTATTTTAATGGATCGCGGGCCGCTTGTGGCCGCCTACCTGGGCTCGAACTGGTTTTGCTCTGTTAATCTGGTCGTGAGGCAGTTTCCCAGCGTCTGGACAGCGAAGGTGGCGGCTAGTGTGGTGGGTGAGTGCCATCCCTGCTGCTTCCGGGACCCCCAGAGGTGATGGGCCCACTCCCAAAACCCATCTGCCCGCCGGGGGCCCCATAGTCAGCTGGGCCCGGCGAGCCGAGTTCCAGTTTCCCCAGCCGCTTGTGAGGGCTCTTTCATGTGGAATTTGTTGTCTGTACCAAAACTGGGGCAATTGTTTGTTTGTTGGCAGAATAATGACTTGTTGTGATGGTTACTAAAACGGTTCTAACCATGTTAAAAATAATTTCTGAGGTAGTCCCATTATTTCCCTTTGCAATTTTCCTTGTCCTATAAATAATTTATAAACTCTTCTACTTCCTTCATGATCCAAATTTTTCAATTATAATTTAATCATAAAGTGTTTGTATAAAAGGGGACATGTACTTTGGTTTGTTTTTATAAAGGTCTTACTGAGGTTTAGATTTTTGCAGCACAAAACTCACTGACGTTTCTAGAAAGAGCGCTGAAGCATTTTGAGTTACCCTCCGGAAATGAGCCACTTCAATAAAGTCCCCTTTCCCAAAGCCAGTCCATTAAGTCGTTTCATTAAAATTCCTAAATGCTTACTTCATCTATTCATTATGAAGCCACTAGTATCTTATCTGAAGTGGCATGCTGGGAACTTCTTAAAAACACAACAGAGTGAAAACAATCAAAATTTAGAAATCAAGTATAAATTTCAGCTTTCAGTGGTGCCATACAACTCTGAGTATATATATATTTTTGCTTTTTTGGGTCACACCCGGCGATGCTCAGGGGTCACTCCTGGCTCTGCACTCAGGAATTACTCCTGGCGGTGCTCGGGAACCATATGGGATGCCGGGATAGAACCCGGGCCGGCATGGGCCGGCCGTGTGCAAGGCAAACGCCCTACCCGCTGGGCTATCGCTCCGGCCCGCAACTCTGAGTATATTTTTTTTTTAAAAAAAAGCTTCCCATACTTTCCAAGAACTTTCAACTAGAAAAGAATCAAAAGTCAGATATTTTCCAGCTGTTTCTGAAATCTGAAAGCCATTGCTTTTATTGTTTTTAATAAAACTTGACGCCCCCTTCTCAGAACCCCACTCCTTCCTCCAGTTCGCCCTGTAGCATCTGGTCCACCTTAATCACCCTCTAAAACATTAGCTGTCCATCTCTATGAACCACCGGACAGCTAGTAAAGTCACCGCAAGCTGTTTTCAATTAGGCAGATGTGCCGAGGTGATACTTATTCTGAGGCAACGGAGTCCCAAGACTTAGGGAGCAAACAAACTGCCGTCAAACTCCAGTCTTCCCAAGGCACCTTTCTGCTGGCATTTCAGCAAAACTCAATTTTGACAACTGGAAAATAGAAATATCTCCTCTGTTCCTTGGAGAGCCAGGGAGTGTCAATCACTTAAATACAACCTATACTTATTTCCCTAAACCCCAAAACACAGAAGTGAGAGTCCCTTCCATTCTGGCCCTTCATTCATTCTATCCAGATGCGTGCTTGCACAAATTTTTTCCAACTGCAAGTGTTTGAAAAATCACCCAGGATCACTCCTGAGCACAGAGCCGGGGATAGCCTCTGAGCACTCCAGGCGGCCCCCATGCCGGTCTTGTCAAACAGGTATGAAATTCAGTGTTTCGAGAGAAATCAATCCAGGTGTCCTTTCTCTCGGCTTTCGAGAGAAAACTGCAGTAACTAAAATATGTAGTAAGCATGTTTTTATTCTTGCAGGTTTTTTTTTGGGGGGGTCACACCTGGCGATGCTCAGGGGTTACTCTTGGCTCTGCACTCAGGAATTATTACTGTCAGTGCTCAGGGACCAAGTGGGATGCCGGGGACCGAACCTGGGTCAGCTGTGTGCAAGGCAAACGCCCTTCCCACTGTACTATTGCTCCGGCCACCTTCTTGCAGTTGTGAACAAATTAATTGAGAAGACATTACACGAAACAATTATTCTTAGGGGAAACAAAGCATCTCCCCTGCAATGTGTTGAACAATCAAATTAATTAAAGTCACTGTCTGAAGAGTCCATTTTAAGCAAAAAATTCTGACCAGATTTTTAGAAAAAAAAATTTATTTGATGGGTCAATTCTTTTTTCTGTAAAGTAGGTCCAAATCCTTTCAATTTCTTCTTGAAAGCTTTCAGTATCATCTCCAATGCCATCCCTTAAAATGCTTTTTTATTTGCAGTGAAAAAATCTGTCTACACATTCATAAAATAAACTCATTATAAGTAGAACTGCTGAATCAAACAGATTTTCATAGGTATTGCCAAATGGCCCTCCAAAATGATTTGTCAAATTTAAACTTCCACCAACAATGAATAGACATTTCAAAGTCTGTCTTTTAAAATGATATCCTTTGTAAAGACACGTGCTACTCTGAATTTCATTCTTGTTTGACAAGACTGACATGGGGCCACCTGGTGGTGCCCAGGGGCCATTCCCGGCTCTGTGCTCGGGAGTGACCCTGGGCAGTACTCAGCAAACCACATGAGGAGCTGGGACTCACGGGATGCAGACAAGCCCTTGACTCCAGTACTCTCTCTGGGCCAAGACTGAGATGTTGTGTTTTGTGTGTACATGTGAGAGAAAGCGACAGGCCACAGCTCCCCTTTGTTTTACTGCATCTGTTTATCGCTCTGTTTATCTCTCTCTGTCCCTCTCTCTTTCTGTCTCTCTCCAGTACAGAAGCCTCTCAGGAGCCACCCAGCAGGTCACGGCAGTCGCATTCCCAGCCCTCTCGAGCTACTCATCTATTATGTCCAGTCGGTCATTCCTCAGCAGAGTTTCCAGTGAAGGGAGACATTCCCAGGTTCATGAGGCACCGTGGGCACAGGGCTGCGGGGAGGGGACAGAGACTGCAGAGGCAGAGGGGAGCCACCCCCTCCTGCGCTCCCCCTTCCTCTGCTCACTTCCCTTCTGCCAGCAAGAGCCCATTCCTCACCCCCTGCCCACAGGCCACCTCCTCCACCGACTCTGCAGCTTCCACTCTACAAGCTGTGTCCCCTCCATGGCCGCTGCCTTTGTCAACAACGTAGCCCTTTACACACCCTCTACAGAAACCACTGCATGTTCCACAGTAAATCATGTCGTGGAAATTTAAGCAAAGTACCTACTGGACACAGAACGGTAACTCAGAGGGCACAGCTGCTCTGACCAAGATGGAGCGGTACCTGTGCCCCCTCCCTGCCCCCCTTGAGCTCATGGCTCAGCCACAACTAACAGAACAATGATCATACACCAGGCGCCACCTAAATGCATTCTATTTTCATCAGTCTGGGACCCTCCCTGAATCAGGGGCTATGTTCATCCATTTCTTTATTTCCACAAGCGTTGGCATTTGGTGGGTGCCTGATAATCTGTGGCACCAAAGTAAAAAAAAGAAGACGGGCAAAAAAAGATCCCGATGGCTGAGTGGGGAGGCGGCTAGAGCTGTGAGTTCAGTCAAAAGGACCGAGGCCAAACATTAGTGCCCTGTGTCTGGGGTTTCCCTGGAAAAGCCCCTCACTCAGACTTCTTTGTGCCTCTGTCGTCCTCCGGGGGCCTCCTCTTTTTTCCAAGTCCTCCACTGGCCGACCCAGGGACTATTAACAGCCTTGGTGGCCAGCGACCTACTCTGAAAACTGAGCCTGAGACTGCCCACAAGCCCCGTGTTTTGGGGCTCATTTCAACTCTACCAGTAAAAGACAGATAATATGAGACATGTGCACATTTCACCACGCTGAACTTTGAGAACTGAGTTGAAAATAAAAATATTGAAACACTCACTGCCTTCTATGCCAGGTCTAAATTTCTCTTTTCCTGTTAACTTTGACACTTTCCTTTTTTTTCTATTTTTTTTAAATTAAACATTTTATTATACCACCGTGAGATTTTTTTTCTATTTCTTTTTTTCCCAGTAAGAGATGGGAATTGTCATTAGGGGAATGAAAGAAGAGGCAACACTTTGCTAATCCTGGAGCAGTGGGTCTGAAACAGAAAGGAAAGCCCAGTCTGAAAGGGCGTCACCGATGCATGCTCGCCACCGCAATCTGCAAAAGCGGTTCAGAAGCTCCGGAAACCCAACCTGAGCTGGCTCAGGACACCAGAGACGGAGCGCCTGAGCGATCTCCCTTACTACCGATGGTGCCACCTTTCGATCTTTCAAACACCTTCTGCCTTTTTTGCAATGTGATGACTCACTCCCTGAGTGTCTGCCCTTAATGCACACCTAGCAATGGCACACTCACACTCAGTACTGCCTGAGAAGACGACATCCTGAGAAGCCAACTGGCTCTTTGCACAGGAGGAGCAGCAAGGCAGTGCTCCTCTGTTTGCCCAAGGAAGCCACCGTGCTCTGGCTGTCTCCTCTACGAGCACCCAGAATCCCTAGCGGAAGACATAGTGAAAGCCAGGAGAATGCCATGATCATCGTCAGTGATGGGAAAAATGCAACCTGGATACATTTTACTGAACTCTAAGGCACCGCTGAACACTGCATTACTTCCGGTCCATTTGTTTATTCTTCCCAGTTGAGTGCTTGCACTACTGTGTTCTTTACAGAGAAAGTGTCTCTGTAAAGAATGAATGTGTCCTTGGATTCACTTAACAGGCATCTACTGAGCAGCTATTATTCCTGAGCTTGTTAGGAGAGACAGATCCCCCACTCATAAAGATCTCACATTCCTCTGGGAAGTAATCACAAAGAGGAGAGTGTACTGTGTCAGTCAGCACAGGGTTCAGCAGAAATGCAAAAATGGAATAATTACACTGCAGGCCGGTGGCTTGTGAGGCGCAGGGAAGGTTTCAAAGGACACAATGCTTAGACTCTTTTTGCATTCTGAAAAAGAGGGGCAGGAAACAGCAAAGATATTCCAGGTCCAGTGTGAAACTGAAGAGCAATTGAGATAAGGAGCGGGTCACACGCAGGAAAATATGAAAAGAGCACAGGGCACATGGAAGGGGAAATCTAGGGAGCAGACAGAGACCAGATCACAGGAGACGATGTGCCTTAGGGAAAATGCCAGGCGTAGCTCACCAGCAAGGGACTGAATACGGTCACTTTGGAAAGTTCACCGCAACAACAATGCTTAAGGGTGGGTGATGAGAGCTGAGATGAAAGGGGTGATCAGCAAACCTCTATGATGAGGAAAGTTTTCATCCATGGAAGGGTACTGTAATGAAAAATCATCCTTTTTCCTGCCACAACTCCATACCGCATTTATTCTAAAAGGAGGACCTTCCCCCGAGAACCCTATTCATCTCCACCCCAGATCCTGCGCTCCCACGCTCGCTGCCGTGTTTCTCCAGGGCACACAATAATTCCATGGAAGAAGGCTCAGGGGAGGAGGCAGGGCAGCTGAACCATGCACGGTTCCTACATGGAACCATGCCAGGATCCCTGGGCCACGGTTATCCAGACCCAAAGTGGGCATCTGACTTGGAACTTCTGGGCCTGGGGCTGAGTCACACCATTCTTTTCTTAGCCTCGTTGATAAATCTGGGACACATTGTTCACATGGATCAGAGAAGCAGATGCAGTGGAGGAAGAGCAGGAGGGAGGAATGAATGAGATGCACATGGACCCACAGACAGAGGCAGGAAGAGTGATTGCATTTCAAGCCCAGCCACTTCCTGTCCTGGAGTTCCCAAGACCTCCCAGCCTTTCTGATATATTTATCTTATGGTCAGTCTAGTCTGAAATCTTGTCATTAGAAAAAGATCAACCCCAGGATAGGATACCACTGGGCTACATCTCCAGGCCCAGACAGTTTAACATGAAGACTACAGAAGGGGGGGGGGATGAAATGCGAAGGGGAAAATTTAACAGGTTTGATCAGTCTTTGACTATAGAGCTAGAGGAAAGATATAACATTAAGAGTCCATGGAAAAAGGCCCCAAAGGAAAAGTGTCCTGGAAACTATCCAGTTTCAATTTTGACAAGAGGAGGGCCTGGAGCAATAGTACAGTGGGTTGGGAGCTTGCCTTGCACGTGGCTGACCTCTGTTCAATCCCCATGTGGTCCCCCAAACACCTGCAATGATCCTGAACTCAGAGCCAAGACTATGCCCTGAGCATTGCCGGATGCGGCCCAAAACAAACAAACAAACAAACAAAAAAAAAATCTGAAAAGAAGAAATAGTGTCCCCAAATCCCAAGTCACGCTTGACAGGGCAGAACATCTTCCATTAAGCGGAAACACAGCCCTGACTGTACCTGAGCAAACAAGCACTTTATCCGATGTGCTGTCTCTCTGGTCCCTTCTGGTATGCCTTTTTTAAAAGGATATTGGGGGCCGGAGAAATAGCACACGGGCAGGGTGTTTGTCTTGAACAAGGCCGACCTGGGTTTGATCTCCGGCATCCCCATATGATCCCCGAGCACCACCAGGAGTAATTCCTGAGCATCGCTGGGTGTGACCCCAAAAAGAAATAATACTGATGATGATGATGATGATAATAACAACAACAACAACAAAAAGGATATTGCCTTCCTAAAAATATTGCATTTGGGTGTAATGTTTTCTGATGCCTTCAGGATGATTTGAACAGGTGAAAGTGTTCCTTGTCATTCTAAAAGGCTACATGCCATAGGCTATATCAAACTTTCAAAAGCTGGTCCAAAGAATGGGAGATGGGTTCGGGTGGAGGGGATGGGTGTGGAACACTGTAGAACCATAACTCTACATGAGCGTCTTGCAATTCTATGTCTAAAAGTGGTGTAATAAAGTTTGAAAAAAAAAAACAACAACAAAAAGAATATCTTCACCTTTCCCTCCTCTACCATAACACTAAAAGTCTAATTTTCAAAAACATCAGGAGACCCAATTTGAGAAGAACAAGGTTACATACCCCAATGCCACCAGCAGTAGCAAATGAGTGCCTGGTTTCTCTCCATTTTTGGTCATATTTATTATTGGGGGTGGGGGTAAAGGGGGATCCAGGGACTGAGGACTGCTTCCAGCGATATGTGGCTGGTTTTTTTGGTATTCAGGTCTGGAGATAAATGCTGCTTGGCCCATTGGTGCTGAGCCTCTAAAGCTACCCTGGGAGTGGAGCCACCAGGGAGCACCCCAGCAGCCCTCAGGAGAGCATGTGTGGCCAGTGACCACCTCAGCGACTGCATGCAAAGCTCCCACTCCCGTCCCTTAAGCCGGGTCCCTGCCCCCTGCTTTCCCTCATAATTTTCTTTTCTTTTTTTTTATATTTATTTTTTAATCAAATCACTGTGAGACACACAGTTACAAAGTCATTCATGATTAGTTTCAGTTTTTTTTTAATTTTCCTGGCTCTTCCTTTCCTTTTTTGTTGGGGACTTGGGGGGGAGGGGACAGTTCTGAGCCACTATCTGGCAGTAATCAAGAAACCACTTAATCACTGGTGGTAGAGATCAAACCCAGGATTGGTTACATGCAAGGCAACCTCCTTTTTTCTGGTCCCCAGAGCAGGAAGAATCTCAAAATGCTGGTTTCCATCCCCTTAAGCTTCAGTAGCTTCCATTTCACCTGATGCTCTCTTCCTTGAAAAGGTGACAATTACCCCACGGTAATTCCAGGGCAGGAAGCGCCTGTTCCAGCAGGAGAGGCACCTGTGCCAGCACCTCTGCCATCAATTCTTTTTTTTTTTTTTGCTTTTTTGGGGTCACACCGGCGATGCTCAGGGTTTCTCCTGGCTCTGCACTCAGGAGTTACTCCTGGCAGTGCTCAGGGGACCATATGGGATGCGGGAGATCGAACCTGGGCTGGCACAGGCTGGCCGCATTTAAGGCAAACACCCTACCCGCTGGGCTATGGCTCCGGCCCCATCTGCCATCAATTCTAAGACAATCCACTCGCAGACAGAACCCATCTCTTTCTTCCATTTCTCCTTGCACCAAACCAGCTCCTCCTTCTCAAATCTCTGCTATCTTTTTTTGTGTTGTTTTTCAATCAGTTGCAAACTCCAGACCGACACTGGCAGTTTTGGTTATGCCATCCTCTTCCCTACACCATCAGTCACCGACTCCTGGATATTTCATTTCTGCCATGTCTGGCAAGTCTTCTCACCCTCCTCTTGAGCCCCAGGCACTGCTTCGAGACAGGATCACATGACCCTGTTCCAGCACATTTTACTGCATACCACAACCAACGTCACCACTGACCAAACAATTCGTTCCTTACTCTGCTTTCAGACTAACCTGAATTGCTTTGTTCAAAATAAGCGACAGGAAGACAATGAAGGCGTCATGGTCAGCCCTGGCATAGACTGCCACAGCTGGGTTCGGTCCCCACCTCTCTCTAGGTGTGTCACGTGTCACCTAGGACCCCCTTTCATGTGTTATCGGTCCACCTCTGCATCCTCACGCTCTGAAAGCAGCTGACAGTCTCAGCTCTCGGCACCTTCCATCAGACTACCACTGTGGGATTTTACTAACAGTTTTTGTGTTTTCTTTACAAAGTATATCCCCAACTACTTAACTGCTTTTTGGCTTTTTGAGTTACACCTGGCAAAGCTCAGGAATTACTCCTGGCAGTGCTCAAGAAACCATATGGGGGATCAAACCCAGCTCAGCCGCGTGCAAGGCAAATGCCCTACCCACTGTGCTATCTCTCTGGCCCCTTAACTGTTTTGATGTACCTGTATTTCTTAATTTATTTTTATTTTCTAATTGTCAATATTAAGAAGTACAACTGAACTTTTAATTTTATTTTTACTGTGAACTGCCAACATTCTTTTTTTTGTGGAGGGGGTGGGAATCTTTGGGTCACACCCCTGGATCTCACTCAGGGACTCAGGATTACTCCTGATGGGGCTCCTGGGACCATATGGGTGCCAGAGACTGACCCTGGTGTGACCACAGGCAAGCGCCCTACACACTGTTCTATCTCTTGGCCCTGAACTGCCAACTTGCCACACTTAAGTGCTAGAGGCTTATTTGAGGGAAAGTTTTTACAAGCATCAAGTATTGTAAGTTTTACAAGTGGCATACCCTATTGTCTAGAAATAAAAGCGCTGACACCTTCCTTTGAAATCTGAATTTATTTCATTTTCTAGCCTATTGCACTGGTGAAGACATAAAATAAATACTTCAAAAACCCCACCAGAGTGATAGCCTTGTCTTATTAATTACGCTAGCAAACAAGTGTTCAGTCTTTTACCTAATCTGACAACAGCTTTATGATTATGATTATGATTATTTTGGTTTTCGGGCCATACTTGGCAGTGCTCAGGGGTTACTCCAGCTCTGCTCTCAGGACACTCTCTCCGTCCCTTGCAGCTCTAAATTTTTAATGACTATCCTTTACTACATTGAGGTATTCTGCAGAATAATATCACAAATAAGTGCTGAATCATTTTTAATTTCTTTTTTTTTTTTTTTTTTTTTGCTTTTTTGGGTCACCCCGGCAATGCTCAGGGGCTACTCCTGGCTCTGCACTCAGGAATCACTCCTGGCGGTGCTCAGGGGACCATATGGGATGCCGGGATTGAACCCAGGCCGGCACAAGCCCGGCCGCGTGCAAGGCAAATGCCCTACCCGCTGAGCTATCGTTCGGCCCCATTTTTTAATTTCTTATACCACCATTTTGATACGACAATTACAAAGCTGTTCATGACTGGGTTTCAGTCATACAGTGTTCCTGCACCTACCCCTTCACCGGTGCACATTTCCCACCACCAATGTCCCCAGACTCCCTCATCTCTCCCTTTTCTCTCCTTTTCTCTCTCTCTCTCACTCTCTCCCTTCCTCTTTTCTCTCTCTCCCTCCCTCTCTCTCTTCCCCCTTCGCACTGTGGCTTGCAATACATATATTTAGGGGTTATCATGTACATCCCTTTATCTATGTTCAATGTTCAGTTCTAGTTTGGCATTGCCATCTCCAACATTAGTGCTGAATATTTAACTAAATGGTTTTTACTGCATCTATGGAAATGATCACTTTTAAAAAGTGTATCAATATGATTAATTTTTTTACAGACTTTAATTTTCAGAGCAGTTTAAGGTTTACAGAAAAATTGAGCTGATATTTCCAAATTCTCTACATTCTTCTCTAGCCCTGTACTTTCTAACTTCCCTGATTATATCTTGCACTACTGTGGTACACTCTGCTTTAACTGAATAATCGATATTAATATATTACTAGTGACTGAATGCTCACGTTCATATACCGGGAGTCATACTTTTGAGCAGTATGGAAGTCCTTGTCTGTTTGCTTTGGTTTTGGGGGCACACGCAGCAGTGCCCAGGACTTAATCCTGGAATCATGCTCAGTATCACTTCATGCAGTGTTTGGCCTGAAGTGGTATCACTTCAGATATCACTTCAGATATGGCCTGACGTGACACACTTCAGATATCACCACAGGAGTGGTAGTCACAGGGAATCTCAGGTCAGCCACACGCAAGGCAAGCATGTCTCTTGCTATCGTATCTCTCCAGCCCCAGCTCTGTGGGTTCTGAAAAGCATGTCACATATCCATCATTACAGTACCACAGGAGCAGTTTCATGGTCCTAAAAATACCCCGCACCTCGTTTATCCTAGCTTCCATTCCTTCTACTCCTCTTAGAACTGCTGATTTTTCCCCTCTGAAAGCACTCAAGTTTGCATTGAATTTTAATTTGGATTTCAAGTGGATTTGACATATTTTAAATGAAGAATTAATAAGAGCTATTATTAAGAGTAAAAAATGGTAATCACATTCAAGGGATCCATTTCCAGGGTTGGACATATAAAGTGTGAGATCATTTTCCACGCAATGGTAAGGTAAATATAGTGGCAAGGTGAAAATTCAACCAAATATTCAAAGCGACAATCTCTTGCTCGAATCAGCACTTGTACTTTATAAACTTTTTTTTCCCTTTTCTATGTCTTTTCTTCTCTTTTTTTCCCTCTATCCCCCTACTAACCTCCCATTTTTATTTTTTTTGAAGTTAGGAGCCGGGAAAAGTAGGAAGTGAATGGAAGGGGTGTGCTTGGTTGAACTAAGGACTGATCTCACACAGGTAAAGCATGTAACTTTCCACAGAGCATAACCCCATCATCAATTGCACAAAACCCTAACACGTGTGGTGCATCCTGTGGATGGATGGACGGCTAATATCATCAAATAATCCTAACACGTGTGGTGCATCCTGTGGATGGATGGACGGCTAATAGCATCAAATAATCCTAACACTGTCGATGATCTAGGCTGTGATAGTCTGGTCTGCTGGGTGGAGTTGTGACGAGAGGGAAGTCCGGATGTGGAAAATGGCGGGCCCCATGGAGTAGGGGAAGGTGGTCTGGCTTGTTGTGAGGCTCTGCTGGGGTGGCAGGCCAGGGCTAGAACCCGACATGCCTCCCGGGCGCCTCACGAGCAGCTGGGCACAGGGAGAGCAAGTAGCAGCTCTGCCCCATGTCTGAGAGTCTCTGGTTCAGCATACCTGGGCGGATTGAAAAAAAACTGCTGCAGGGTGTCTGTCGATGATCCGGGATGCAATAGTCTGGTCTGCTGGGTGGAGTTGTGATGAGAGGGAAGTCGGATATGGAAAATGGCAGGCCCCATGGAGTAGGGGAGGGTGGTCTGCAGCAGTTTTTTTTCAATCCGGCCCAGGTATGCTGAACCAGAGACTCTCAGACATGGGGCAGAGCTGCTACTTGCTCTCCCTGTGCCCAGCTGCTCGTGGAGGCACCCAGGAGGCATGGCAGGTTCTAGCCCTGGCCTGCCACCCCAGCAGAACCTCACAACAAGCCAGACCACCCTCCCCTACTCCATGGGGCCCGCCATTTTCCACATCCGGACTTCCCTCTTGTCACAACTCCACCCAGCAGACCAGACTATCACAGCCCGGTTCGACGGCCGCTAGTTCATCAAGAAATGTTTTATTTAGAGGTGACTACAACAGCATGCCACCTGCACGGCAAGCCTGGCAAGCTGCTCGTGTAGTAATGATATGCCAATTACCAGTAACATTTATATTTGGTCATTCCCGTGACCTAATACAATGGTTTGAGGCTCTTTATGTTCCTGGAGCAAGCGGATGCCTTTGGGTTCTTCTAGCATGAGTCAGGACATATGGAGATATTACTGGTGCCCGCTCTAGCAAATAGATGATTAACGGGAAGATAGTGATAGTGATAGTGAATCCTAACACATGTGGTGCATCCTGTGGATGGACGGATGGCTAATATCATCAAATAAACCTAACACGTGTGGTGCATCCTGTGGATGGACGGATGGCTAATATCATCAAATAATCCTAACACGTGTGGTGCGTCCTGTGGATGGACGGCTAATATCATCAAATAATTAGACAGGACTTCTTCATGCGCCTAAACAAGGATCACATGGATATTGCTATGGACAGAAATGACAAAAGAATTCACGTTGGAGGGGATTTGTGAGGTCTGGTGGGCATGTTCCCTTTGCACTGGCCAAAGAGGACCTTCGCCTGGCGCTGAGTCTTTGAGAATGGAACTGGGCAAAATAATGCTCTCTGGCTTGGTCTTTATTTGTTTTTTAATTGAATCATCATGAGATCAAAGATACAAAGTAGTTCATGATTCCATTTCAGTCATACAGTGTTCCAGCACCCATACCTTCACCAGTGTATATTCCCACCACCAATGTCCCCAGTTCCCTCTCATCTGGCTTGGTTTTTAATAAAATGGCTCCAACAGTGAAGCAAGCTAATAATTTAGCTGAAAATGAACCTTCTTTCTACTAAACTGCTGTCTTTCTGTTCCAATTTTTTTTTCTTTTTGGGTCACACCGGCGATGCTCAGGGATTACTCCTGGCTCTGCACTCAGGGATTGAACCATGGGTGGATGTGTGTAAGGTAAATGCCCTACCCGCTGTGCTATTGCTCCAGCCTCAATTTTTCTTGATTTTTAAAATTTATTTAATATTATATTTATTTAATAATCACAAGAACAAAAACTGGCTTTCTTATCCAGAATGTGATGTAGCTGGAAGTACGCGGCATGCTCGCCAGGCATTTTCCCACTTAGCATGTGCAGCTAGGATTTCTTGTGGTTTTCTCGTGACTTGGCAAATCATACAATTATTCCATCCGTACAGCTGTAGCAGTTTGTTTATCTATTCACTTACGAAATTGGCATCTTAGCTGCCTCCGAGTCAACAGGTTCTGGCGATTCTGAATGGAGCTTCAAAGGACACTCAGTGAGAGGTGTTTGTACACACTCAAAGTTCCAAATCATTTGGCTAAGTATCTTAGAAGCATAACTGCTTGATCATTATTAGCTTTCTAAGAATGTTTCTAAGTGGTTATTCCCCTTTTAAATCTCATTGCCAAGGAGAGTTCTTATTGCTCTACTAGCTTTTGAACTGTCAGATTTGGGGGTTTTGGTTCATCTAAAAGAGTATACTGTTATTTTACCACACAATTTCCTTCTGATAAATAATGTTGAGCATATTTTCACATGTACATATGCCATCAGGTATCCTGTTTGGTGAGGTACTTGGCATTTCTCTTTACTCAAGCTGTTTGCTTTCTTATTGTTGACATTGAAAAATTCTTTGTATAGTGTGGATTTTAGACCTTTATCATGTGTTTTACAAATACTACAGTTTTGCATTTTATATCAAGGTCTATGATCCACTGCACTAATTTATTAATGCTCTATCTTTTTTCCTGCTATTTGGGTCACACCGGCAATGCTCAGAGGTTACTACAGGCTCTGCACTCAGGAATTACTATTGGGAGTGCTTGGGGGGACCATATAGGATTCGGGGATCAAAACTGGGTCGCGCGTGCAAGGCAAACGCCCTACCCACTGTGCTATGGCTCTGGCCCTATTAATGCTATATCTGAATTTACATGCATTTATGTCCAGTTCCATCTCTTCTGCATCTATTTTTTATTCTTTCTACAGATTAGATTAATATTCTAGCTTTTTCCCCTCCAGCTCATTTTATTCTGCTGCTAAACCCTACATTTGAGTTCTTACTTCTGATTTTGTGTTTTTCAGGGTAAGTAAGAGTTTCTACTGGGTTATTTTCAAATTTATTTTTGCCACTTTTTAAATAATTTCTAGTCCTCCTTAACATTTAATAATCTTTTATCGGGGCTGGAGCGATAGCCCAGCGGTAGGGTGTTTGCCTTGCACGTGGCCGGCCTGTGCCGGCCTGGGTTTGATCCCCAGCATCCCATATGGTCCCCGAGCACCGCCAGGAGTAATTCCTGAGTGCAAAGCCAGGAGTAACCCCTGAGCACCGCCGGGTGTGACCCAAAAAGGAAAATAAATAAATAAATAAATAAATAAATAAATAAATAAAATCTTTTTGAACACAATAACAATAGGCATCTATTTTTCTATTTTTTGAAGTTTATGTCTAATAATTTGAGTATCTGGAACATCCATGGGTCTATTTTTTTTTTTTCATTTTTGCGCACCTGGCAATGCTCAAGGGTTACTCCTAGCTCTGCACTCAGGAATTACTATTGGCGGTGCTCAGGGGACCATATGGAATGTTGGGGATCAAACCCAGGTCTGCTGCAGGCAAGGCAAGCGCCTTACCTGCTGTACTATCACTCCAGACCCCATGGGTCGATTTCTAATTTTCACTATTTGTTTGGTTTGTGTTTGTTTTGATCTGAGGTCACCTGGCAGTGCTCAGAGGCTACTTCTGAATTTATATGCATTTACGTTCAGTTCCATCTTCTGCAATCTATTGCAGAATGACCTCTCATAACACCTGGCAGTGCCCAGGGGCTACTTCCCCTCCTGGTCACTCATGGCGGAGCTGAGTAAGGAACCTGGCTACTACATGCATGGTGCACTCCGGCCCTTTGGGCGCTCTTTCTAGTCCTTCCCTGTCATGGGCTTTGCATCTTAGGTTATAGGACAGGTACTGCAGTTGAGAAATGAGTATGTGATTACTGAAGTTTCAGACCACACCTACTTCTGCCAGCTACCTATAGTGTTATTTTGATCGGACTTTCAAGCTTATGATTTCCTGGATCACATAAGAACTTCCAACCTCACAGCAATCCAAGAGAAGCGGGGGTACTTCTGTCTCCCTTTTTTACATTTCACTCAAGGCTGAGTCTAATCCACTGCCAACCTGAATGTAAAAGCAGTTTATCAGAGATGTCACTCTGGAACACTACGAGCTCCACCAGCATGTCTGTCTCCAAGCTCCCTGTGACCTTGCAAAACTGCCAGAAATAAAGCTCTGCTTCCACCTGACTGGCATATACCAAACACCTGGTTTCTTTCTCTAAATTCCCTTATACTTAGATCCTGGTTCATTACTTTCTCACTAACCTGATATCACTTCAGTGCCTCTGAACATACATTTTTAATATTTTTCATAGCCCTGGCTGGCCTCAGTGGGAAATGCTAATTACTTAATTTATCATTTCTGACTGCAAACATCTGAACAAGACCCTTCGTTCACCATACGAATTCCAAGCATTTCACCTGTTCTCCTGAGAATAGCTGACTTTACATTATGCATCTGCTCCCTATTCCGCCCCATTAGAATACAAGGTCTGTGGTTGATTCCAACAGCACTTATGCCCTATGCAGAATAGCAATTTGTTAAATCGAACCAACCAGTCTTCTCTGCTGAGCCTGCTAATCATTCCTGTCGAATCTCATGGATTTAATCAACAAAATATCACCTTTAGGCAATCATCATTAAGCACCTTGCCACTTGCTTTCTATATTTAAACTTCTGCAAGGAAAGGACTATATCTATTTCGGTCATTTTTAAAAAATTCTTGTGTCACTTATTCGATTACAGAGTAAGGAACCTGGCTACTACATGCAAGGTGCACTCCGGCCCTTTGGGCGCTCTTTCTAGTCCTTCCCTGTCATCATTTCTGACAGCTGCCTACCATGGGCTTTGCATCTTAGGTTATAGGAGATGATCTTATACAAGATGATCTTCACACTTTCCAGACGTGCACTTGGCATATGTGTAAATATGGTGATTTCACCTTGATTTCATTTTGGAAAAATTCACAATATTCCCAACTATATACCCACAAATGCTAAAGAAGAATCCTCAACTGCCTGGATTTGACCAGTCAACCATGCTAGCTCTGATATCAATAATTTCTTCTTCCTTAAAAAAGTGCTTATTAATTCACAATGTGTAAGAGAAGGAAAAGAGAGAAAAGTGATAAAGAACCTGCATAGAGACAGGCTATGGGTGAAGGGGGAATTAGGGGACATTGGTGGTGGGAAATAGGCACTGGTGGAGGGATGGTTCTTGAACACTGTATGACTGAAACCCAAACATGAACATCTTTGTAATTGTGTATCTCATGGTGTTATAATAAAATATTTTTCAAAAGTGGTTATTTGTTCAATATGTGCTCTGTTTTTGCTGGAATAAGAAAGAAATAAGTTCTCTATTAGAGAGAAGGTCAGAGAAGGGAAGAAATCAAGGCGGGAGGGAGGGCGCTGGGGGAAAGGAGGGGGAGTAATGGGCTTAGGGTTCTACTGTGATGTGGGGAGCGGAACAGCTATAGGTCCAAAACACAGACTCAACAACACCAAAACCATGAGATCTAAGCTGCAACCCCACCACACAAACACACCATGTGATGACCAATGAAATATACAACAGTAACAAAGTGGCATTCAATTAATTATTCAGGAGGTGGTCGTCAGACACCCCCCACCGCTTTTCATGTTCACACACACACACACACACACACACACACACACACACACCTATTTTGTGACTATTTGATTTTTCACTGGCAAACTTACCACTCAAGGCAGACCAGAGCAAAGGGCTACATTAGTTAGTGGGCTTAGAGACTTTCCAGTGCTACCAACTATCCTCACAGGACCAAGAAACAAAAGCTCGTGCAATCAGCAGTCACCACACTATTCTATGAAACAGAAGAGTCACTCTCTATTCTATGAAATTAGAATTTCTTTTTGCCTTCCCAGTGTCTGTGACAATACCACAAAGTAATAGCCCTCTCCCTTCCCATGTTGTGACTCAGGCCAGGCTTCTCCGCCGCTCTGGGCCTGTCCATCACGAAGAGAACATGACTTTTAAGCCAACATGTCTGCCTGGAGGATCAGAGCATTTACTCAGAGACCGATATCATGCACCACAGTGTTGGTAAATGCACTTAATTTCACATCACTACCATGATGAAATGCTCATGCATTAAGCTTTGCATGAGAATATAATTTTTTTTCTCCTTAAGAGGAGATGTGTTTCATAGGAGCTAGTTATTCAGATAGGAAAAAATCTTATATATGCATACATAATGTATATTATATATAATATATAGGATATATAATATATACAGATGTGTTTTATATATACACACATATATGGTATGTGTTGGTAGGGGAACAATATGTTATACACACACACACACACACACACACACACAGAGGATTGCAGCTCACTGAGCCAGTATGCATGGCAAGTTCTGTGTCAGTCCTTACCTTGGGAGGTTTCCTTAATGATGAAATCAAAGCATTTCAGTAGAGCAGTAGACAGCGTGTCAAGACAGCGGCCACATCAGACGAGGCAATGAAAGAGAGGGGGAAAAACAAACATGAGGGAAACTCAGCACCTTGGTTAGGAACATGATCTAAAGAAACTCTACTTCACAAAGATCTAGGACAAGTTCACTTTTTTTTGCCCGAGATCACTATTTTCTCAAAACATGATAGGGTCATAATACGTTTCTTTCCAGGGCCAGGAAATAGGGAAGGGTTGGAAGCACTTTTACATGTGGGAGCCCCATGCTGGAGTCTCAGCACCTCAGGGTCCCCCAACACCATGCCTGGAGTAGCACCATCACCATGCCAGCACCACTGGGTGTAACCCCAAACCCCAAACCAACAAAAAGCCCAATATAAATTAAAAAACAACACATATCCCCAATGCCAACACAACCAAATTTCTTTCCTAGCATATTAGACTGGATCCAATCTTTGAGAGGTGTTTCTTAAGAATTGTAAGAAATGCCAACAGAAGGACATCAAAATGGAAATGCTACAATTGGATCATGGGGTCAAATGCCTCTTGTGGATGGTGGTTCTGAGCAGCTTGCTCAGGGGTTAATCCTGGGTTGGTGCTCAGAGGTTACTCCTGAGCTCAGATACTCAGGGAACACAGTCAAATACCATGAAATTAATTGTACTTAAGTTTCTCTTAAATTAGTATGAAATATATGGATTTTGCTTTGATAAATGCTCTCATCTAGATAGAATTTGTTCTCAGTTAGGGCTGGAGCGATAGCCCAGCGGGTAGGACGTTTGCCTTGCACGCTGCCGGCCTGTGCCGGCCGAGCACCTCCAGGAGTAATTCCTGAGTGCAGAGCCAGGAGAAACCCTTGAGCGTCGCCGGGTGTGACCCAAAAAGCAAAAAAAAAAAAAAAAAAGAATGTTGTTACAATGACAATTTTTTCACAGATGCCAAACCTGAATGGGAAACTGAAAGCAGGTAACAGGCTTCCCCATTACACACACCCCCAATGCGTAACAAATTATTTTTTGCACTTTAATAATCCTAAAATTGACAGAAATTTTACCTGCAAAAACTCTGAGAAGACAGACAGAACTTTTCAAGTATAAAACATTAGGTTCACTGGATTTGCATATGGCTTTTCCTCTCACATAAAAAAGGATGGCGATCTGGTTTCTATGGGGTGCCAATAGTCTATGTGACTGTTTGGGGTCTTCCCAACATGGTAACCACCCCACACTGACTCCTAACTTTAATGACTATTACAGAGAAAAGGGGGAACTCCCAACCAATCTAGGGCTTTAATCTCTCACAGTGAAGGGAATCACAAAGGACGGAACACAGAGGTTTTCCAGAGTGGAATGAATGCAAATCCAAAGGCAGGAGGAATCCTGGATTCCTCAGAGACTTCGAGGTCCCCAAGGCAAGCCCCTAGCTCAGCTCAGGGGAGACACACTGTACTGCACAAGAAGGGAGGACTACCCTGAGCTTTCAAGGTCCCCAAGGCAAGCCCCTAGCTCAGCTCAGGGGAGACACACTGTACTGCACAAGAAGGGAGGACTACCCTGAGCTTTCAAGTCGGAGAGAGGAAAGAGCCCTTAAGTCAGGCCAGGGAGAAAATCAGGTACAAGAACAATAAAACTTCTGTCTCTGGCCTCAGAGGAAAACTCAATTTTGAATAATCGTCACCTCTGGCTGCTCCTTAAGCAAGTCTGGGGGCTGGAGTGATAGTACAGCCGGGGTAGGGCGTTTGCCTTGCACGCAGCCAGCCCATGCCGGCCAGGGTTCAATCCCGGCATCCCATATGGTCCCCCGAGCACCGCCAGGAGTAACTCCTGAGTGCAGAGCCAGGAGAAACCCCTGAGCATTGCCGGGTGTGACCCAAAAATAGCAAAAAAAAAAAAAAAAAAAAAAAAAAAGCAAGTCTGAACATTCTGTCTCCCTTTGAGACAAAATGCAGGTTTATAGACATTATCATTAAAATGCATGACCTAGAACTGAAAATTGTAGTTCTTAGAAAGGCATCGACCTCTGCTCTGTCTACGAAAGTCTAAGGGGTTTTCTGTCAAGAAATTTTCCAAAACCAGAGACAGCAGCTCTGAGCAGCTGGAGCAACAGCACACACCGGACTGAGCTGCGCAGTGACCTGACGGAGCCTACTTGCACTTTTGCTTTATTTCGGTGCAAGTCCATCGCTGCTCTGTTTAACAAAGGACAGTGGCGATCAGGAACCAAGAGAACAATATATAGCCTGCATGTGCTGGTCCATGAAGCCCCCCAACTGGAGGCAACGCAGAAACCTCTCCAGAGTGCAGCTGTGCTTCTCTGCTGCAGAGCCTGGCAAGCCCCACGCTGGCAGCAAAGGGTAGTTGTCACTGCCCACTCTGTCAGCCTCCCTGCGCCCAAATACTAAAGCCCACCTTCCCTTCATCAGCCTCCAACATGGTTCTCTTTTTTCTTTTTAATTTGTATACCACCGTGAGATATACCATTGCAAAGATGTTCATAATTGGGTCTCTGCATACAGTGTGCCAGCACCCGTCCTCCGCCGGTGGCCCACTCCCACCACCATTGTCCCCACACTCCCTCCACCCACCCCCGCCTGCGCCTATGGCAGGCACCTTTCTTTCCCTCTCTGTATTTCTCTCTCTTCTCCTACACTGTGAGGCTTGCCCTACAGACATTTATGGTTTATGATGGAAGTCTCTATGTGTATCCTGAATGGTGAGTTCTAGTGTGACATTATAATTCCCCATTCCATCAGCTCCCCGGACTGTTGCAACTACAACGCTCATTGGCGTGTATAACTGTGAAAGATCCTGGGAAGGACCTGGTCCCAACCTTCATTATTATCTAAGCCTGTTGCATGGCTGCTTTGCGGCCATGCGCTGGCACACCTGTGGTTCAGGTCCGTCTTTGCTGGTTAGATGGCTGCCGGCTCGTAGCCATGCTGGCCGGGACATGGAGGAGGAGGGATGGAGTGGTGGAGGGGCCTCGATCCCCACACGTGTCTGCTAACCCTAGGAGCTATGTTGGACTGGGCCAGGGGCTGAGCCTTTTGCCGCCCTCCGAAACTCCATGGGCTGCTCCATGTGGGTTGTGTGGCGCAGCTGTGGGGTCTCATCTGTCTCTTGTCCGGCTCTGCTGGTTCCCAATATGGTTTGCGTTATTCATCTTTGGACTATCTCACAACACTCAGGGATTTAAAAGCATAATTATTTCATTGAGAAAGATGGCACATACCATGGAAAACCTAAATATTTGTTTCCTTTTGTTTTCTAACCCTAACCCTAACCTTACTCTAACAGGGTTTAAGGCACTTTGCCTTGCTTGTGGATGAACGTGGTTCAGTCCCCAGCACTGTATATGATTCCTGGCACCATTAGCGGTCACGCCTAAGGACAGAATCAGGAATAACGCCTGAGCATCTCAGGGTGTGACCCAACCCCTTCCCACCCCTAAAGAACGAATAAATGGAGAACAGACAGCAACAGAAAAAAGGGCAACTGCCAGTTCACTGAAAAACACTCATTTAGTTTGTTCCTTTTCTTTTCGCCTCTGGGGCCACACCCTCTGATGCTTTTCTGGCTCTGCACTCAAAAATGACTTCTGGTGGTGCTCGGGGGACCTATATGAGATGTTAGAGACTGAACCTGGGTGAGCTGCATGCAAGGCAAGAACCTTCCCCCACTGCTCTAGGCCCCACTCATTTAGCTTAGAAATGGAGCCTCACTACAAAGAGAAGATAATGGGGCCGGAGCTATAGTCCAGCGGGTAGGGCATTTGCCTTGCACGCGACCGACCGGGTTCGATCCCCAGCACCCCATATGGTCCTGCGAGCACTGCCAGGAGTCATTCCTGAGTGCAGAGCCAGGAGTTACCCTGAGCATTGTCGGGTGTGACCCAAAAAAGCAAAAAACAAACAAACAAACAAAAAACAAAGAGAAGCTAGTCATGGCACCTTACTGCTCCTTAGGCCTGAAGTGTGAACGAGCAATGAGCAGGTAAGTCACTGGTTCCAAACAAGGCTAAGTGACATTCATGACAAAGAACAAACGTGTCACTACCCACCCTATAAACAATCTTTGTTTAACCTTGAGAAATGAAATTGCATCCTCAAATCAAGTAGTTTGCCAATCAAAAGTGTAGCTTTGATTTTAAAATAATATTAAATAAAATACCTTCATTATAAACTAAAAAGAACATTAGTTTCACTCATAACAATGCGAAATCATCAAAACTTAATTTTTATAAGCAATCAAGTCTAGTAAAATCTAAATGTTTACAATGCATTTTCAAATAGTTGCTCTTTAATGTTCAAGTTATGGGGACATATACATATTCATATATTCTGATCATATATGATATGATACAAGGTTAAGGTTTTATAAAAACATATCAATATATTTAGTTCACTTAGTATATCCTCTCAGGAATTTATTAAAAAGGAAAAGAATGATAAATGTACACAAAATACTTTTTTCTTTAGAAAATGTCTATTGAACATTTTAAAATTATATTACATTTTTTGGAATATAATGATATAGTTGCAGGTGTGCGTGTGGTGCCCAGCTGCGTTGGCAGGTGGCTCACAGGAGACAGGTGTGAACCCAGAGCCACGGCAGAGCCTGGCAAGCTACCCGTGGTGTATCTGATATGCCAAAAACAGTAACAATAATATACCTCATTCCCAACGAATGGAGGTGTTACTGGCGCCCGCTTGAGCAAAACAATGAACAACGGGAACACAAGTGACAAGTGACAACCTCTGGTTTATCCTAAGTTTGTTTTTATATTCCAAAGAAATTAGCTGAACACAACTGACATAATATTATTATTATTGTTGTTGTTGTTGATGATGATGATGATGATTTGGGAACTACACCTGATAGTACTCAAGGCTTACTCCTGACTGGGCTTGGGGGACCATAAGGGGTGCTAGGGATCGAGTCCCAGCCAGCTACATACAAGGCCAGTGCCTTATTCCGCGGTCCTATCTCTTCGGCCCCACCCAACGTGACACTTTAGAAACAAAGTCATCATGTTTCTAGCGTCCAGAATGCAGAGTCCACTTCAATACCCGAGTTTCTCTATTGCCAGAACACTGAAGGGACCTACGTCTTCCAGGGGCAGCCGCTCAGGGCCACCACTCCGGGTCAGCTCAGGTCATTGACAGGCTTTATCCCGCTTCCACCTCCAAGTCCTGTAGCTCATCAAACTTTCCCCACTAATAAAAAAGTTCAATCTTTCACCAACCACTTGAGAACACCTGACCATCACCTTCGCTACTTTTGTCTCTACTTGATTTCCTGTGCCCCGATGATCTAATCCCCGAGGACAGAACTCTGGGCCTCTTGCAATCCCTGTCCTAATCCCTAATCCTAACCCCAATGGGATGGTGACTTCAACATCAACTGTAGGGTGTCTAGTTGGTGGTCAGAGCTTGGGTGAGGAAACCTCCGTTCACAGAGTGACGGGCATGCAGGGGAGAAAAGACAGCGTTTCCCTTGCACAACAGACACTCTGAGGTCTCAGTCTGGAAGTGACCCCTAGCCCTAAGAAATGGCTGCACACAGACTGAGATTGTTTCTGGGGAGACAAGGTTCTGTTCCCCACAGAGGCTGACCCCACACCTTCCCTAAGAAGCCAAAGGCCAAGCTGTCTCCTCTCTCCACCAGTTACTAAAGCAGCAGTCTCTGATGAACGAAAAGGAAAAAGAAATGGTCCTTCTGACAGTTTGCTTTTAATACTGCTGCCCAGAAGCCAAAACCAAGACTCAATTTTCATTCCTCTGTGAAGTCTACAATAACTATTGATCCAACATCATGGTGTTCAGAAGGTGCGTGCATGCGCGCACACACACACACACACACACACACACACACACAGAGTCCAAAAGTTAAAATGAATCCACAAGCAAATAAAAGTTTTACAACTTATATCAAACAGAAGCTTTCTAAGTTACAAAACACCGTATGTAACAACTTGCCACCAGGGGCCAGAAGCCCAGCTCCAAAGGCTGGAGCACAGGCCCTACACATAGGAGGACCAGGTTCCATCCCCAAGACCACCTGGCCCCCGGGGCACCGAGCTGGGACTGCCAGATACGGCCCCCAAACAAAGCAAGCTACCGTCTCTCATCTTCTGCTTTAATATCAAGGAAATGGCAAGGAAGGTTAATGCCTGAGTTGTTCTTCCCAACTTAACTCCACCCAATTTCCAGCGGGGGGCCCAAAGCCTCTGGGAAGCCTAGGCCCGGGCCGTCTCTGGAGCCTGGGCCAGGCCTCGTCATGGAGCTCCACTCCTGATCGCTATGGCTGCGATTCCCAGCAGGGTGAGCCTCGCCAGAACTCACACTAGGCTAACCCAAACAAAAGCGAGCAGGCAAACACTGCTCTTAGGTAATTTTCTTGCTGTGTCTTCAGAAGTATCAAGCAGAGCAATTCCGTGGCCTCCCGCCTCCCCACCTTCCCCTCCAAAGAAAACGTAGTACATTCTTGCACTGGCTCTTGATTGGAAATCAAGAATTTGAGCATCGCTGTGAGGTCACTCTCGGGCTTTAAAATACACACGCGCTGATCTGCTACCACAAGACGCAGCTCCAGTAAACACATGCTTTGGAAGAACATCACACTTAACTTTCTGGCCCCCCACTCATTTCCAAGATAAATTTTCCATTGATGTCAGAGTTCAGTCCTGGACAGTGTGTATTTATAGTAGCCTGCTGTAGCACAGCATAAACAATACTGAACGGCTGCCTCAGTGAGGCAGCAGCCAAACCATCCATGTGCAGGGATGTAAGCTGAGCAATGCCTTCGGTCCCAGCAGACTCTAGCCTGATATGCGAGCCAGCCTTTACCGGGAGTAGCAGACAGACAGCAGGTGGGGGGTTGGCAGCCCCAACACCGGGGTCCCTTCCTTCCTCTGCTCCTGGGATGCACCACAGAGGTGGTGAAGGCTCTCAGCTCCTGGTCCAGCAGAGCCAGATGGGTTAAATGAATTCACTGACGTAAAGCACTGGGAAAACTCCCATGTATTTTACCTGGCATCTCCGTCTTTCCATCTGCCCTGGAAACAGCTACCATGGCTGGGAGCAGCTGCGTGTGACTGTCAGCGCAGATAGCACCTGCCGCTCCACGGCTGCAGGACCCAGAGCACCTGACATCGAGGCTCTCAAATATTTTTAGACATCTGTGCAGAAGGTCTAGTTGTCAAGGCAGGAAGTCGGAGAGCACGGCAGGGAAACGATAATGTCAAGGAATCTCACTTCTTTTATGAAGGAGGTATGCTGATCCTCAGCCCCAGCCCTGGGAGCTGCCAAATGGGCCAGTCATGAATTGGTGACACACCAAGCAGGGGCGAGCATCCGTGGCAATGCAGGTTCAGGAAGCAGAAGCTGAAAATACTGCATCGTAAACAGCAACAGGGAACTGTGCCGCTCTAGACCCCAGACATACTGAAAAGCAGCATAGGCAGGAAGAGGGAGGAATAAATCCATCACAGGCATTTTGGGGTAATAAAAGTACATTAGGATAGAGGCTGGAGCAATAGCACAGCGGGTAGGGTGTTTGCCTTTTACGCGGCTGACCTGGTTCGATCCCCGGCATCCCATATGGTCTCCCGAGCACCGCCAGGAGTAATTCCTGAGTGCAGAGCCAGGAGAAACCCCTGAGCACTGCCGGGTGTGACCCAAATAACAAAAAAAAGGACAAAGGTGTCAGTGTACACGTGCCCACACCCACGTGTTCACTGCCGAGAGTGAGCCCTACTACGAACTGTCAGAGCCGTGTGGAACATGGATGATGGGCTTTGGGCGACTAGGCTGGATGAGTGGAGCAAACGCAGCTCTTCAGACGGGTGCTGACAAGGTGTGTGCTCCGTGTGTCTGCGGGCAGCTGGGTACACGGTGAATCTCCACCTCCGTACTTTGTTATGATCCAAAAAGACTTTTAAATGGTTCCAATTTATAATTTAAATGTTTTTCCCCACTTAAAGAACTAACCATAAATAGTTAGAATACATTTATTCTCCCGCCCTGCAGAATAAAGAATGGGAGAAAATACTGACGCCGCCCTAGGTCCCTGCACTGCGCGTTTCTTCTTCCTACAAGGCAAGCCCCGTCCCAGGGCAGAAGTAACCAGACACAGCAATCTGCCAGACTCCGGAAGATCGAGGATGGCCAAGCCTGTTGGCTGCAAACTCCGTGGAGACAGCGTCACGTTTAATCATTTTCCTCTTTCCCTGCCTGCCCCTTCCCTGCAACCACTGAACAGAATTTTCTGTGTGTACTATTCATGTGGTTTAAAAAAAAAACAAAAAAAAAACTTTTGCCACTAGACTAACTCACCGCCTGGACCTTAAGGGGCACCACTGTGAAAGAATTTCCCAGAACAAAGTAATTTAACAAAAAACTGAGTGGATGCTGAAAAGACAAATAAAATTGAATAAAAAAAAAATAAAATTCCCCAGAACTATCTGGTCTCCTCAAAGTTATATATTATGAAGATATTTAGAGATTTAGAATAGCAAAGTGTTCAAACAGCATGACTGTAGGAGAAATTTCTTTACTCCAAATGGGTCCAAGGAAAGAAAACCAGAGACGGGAAGGTTAGCGGATTCGTGTCCCTGGCATCATCACCTTTGCTTCTCCCTACTTACAAAAAAAGGGCAGAGATAGGCAGAGGAAGAAGGGAGGTCCAGGAGGGAAGGAAGGAAACTTCCGACTACTGCTGGGAAGAACCCAGCCTGGAAGAAGACTACTGCTGGGAAGAACCCAGCCTGGGGCACTCACCACGCATCCATTTTGGTTGGGTCCTTTGTCACTCTTATACTTTTACATCATACAGCTCCAAGAGCATTTACTAGACCTTCACACTGCATTTGTTCTTCTCATCAGGTTACACAACTCTCTCAGTATCCTATTCTTCACACACACACACACACACACACACACACACACACTAGTCTGACATATATTCTCAAAGTTACATTTGCTTTTAAAGATTCACATGTGCCCTCAGGATAAAAGGACACATCTTAAGAGGTTTTAGGAAATTCCACTCTAATCTTGATATCCAAGTAGAGGGAGCTGAAATGATAACTGAAACTAAATGAAAACATGCTGATGATGCTGCCTTTACCCAAAAGTCATACTGAGAAGCTTTTACTGTAAGATATACTACGAGACAGTACAGGGGGTGAAGGCGCTTACATGTGACCAGCCTACATTTAAGCTCCGGCACTACACAATCCCAAGCACTGCCAAAAATGACCCTTAAGTCCTGCCAGGTGCGACCCCAAAACGAAACACAAAGATTTATTTTAAAATGACCCCAGGAGCCTACAAACTTGTTCTGAACTCCCGCTCCCACTGGTCTCCAGTGCCGGGATATCCAAGGCTCAGGCTTTGCTTTCGAGCAGACTCACACAAGCGTTCAGACTCGCTCAGAGACAAACACTTCTCGAGTAACAATAACTGACTAATGCAGAAACACGCTCACCCCTACTTCACGAAGGAAGGAAGTCTCTGACTCCATGGTGAAATCATTCGAGAAACTTTTCCTAAATTTGAGAATAAAGAGAACCAGCTGTGCCTTGTATTAATGCTTTGGTCAATTCCATGATGTGTTGGAATAAGGGGAGTGCCGCTATCCTGATTCCCTTAGCAGGAAGCACAATGCTCCAAATCTGTGCCAGGAACTGATGAGAAATGAGGCGGAAGGGCAGAGGACAGGCAGGGAGAAGCTCTTTCAGGGAAGAGCAGGAAGAACTCTTGGTGCTTTCCTATGCTTGAGACCAGCCTGGCTCTACTTACAGCTGGCCTAAGCGACCAACGGCAGTACAATAACAATAGTCCTGACAGTAGTTATGAGCTTAGGGAAAGGCTCGGCCACAAGATCCTGTCAGAAGGGTGCTTTACTTCCAGACCTAAGAGAACCAGGAGAGGAGCTAATCCCAGGAGCAGGGTTGGGATAGGGCACATGCAGAGATGGCCCAGTGGGTGAGGCACTTGCCTTGCACAGGCTGCTTAGGGGAATCCCTGAGTTGCACCACAAGGTCAAATCAAGCCCATTCTCAGAAGGTCTTAAAAAAATTGAAGACATGCAGAGTTTCAGCAAAGGAAAAGAGACCACTTAGAAATTCCCTATGCTGACTCAGGGTACATGGCTAGAAAGGGTCAGCTCATTCAACCTTAAATGGCAAGGTGCCTTGCTGATCTGGGTGCATGCTTGCTTGACCAACCCAGTGAAGAAATCAAACATGAGCATGGAAACACAGATGGGTGATCCACACCACGCAAAAAGGTCAACCAGGCAGCCACCTGGAGTTCAACAACACAATGCAGGAAGAAGCAAGTCCCCACAACTGAATCTGTTGGATCAGTGACACAAAGTCTCTCGGTGAGGGAAAAACAATACAACGTCTGAGGAGACACAGGAAGGCATACATTATTTTTTTTTTATAAAATGTTAAGGAATAATGAGCACGAAATCAGTAGAGAGAGATTATTAGGAGAACAATTCTCCTTCCGCAAAGATCAGGTTTGCGTACTAGATTGGAGGCGTCTGAGTGCATTCATTTCATTCTTAAATTATACACGCATATTTTACACTTTTAATATATATTTACATTTTTTTTTAAAGTCGGTGATTCTCTGGTCTTCAAAAACTATTGTTTTTAGTCGTGAATGAGTTGAGACTCTTTAGGAGAATGTAAGATCCTCAACCATGAAAAGACAAGAGAGCCCCGGACCCCAGTGAAGCGTTTACAACTTTGCAATTAAAACAGGAAATTGCATCCCACAGTCTCTGTTCCAACCTGGAGGTTGTGAGCCCTGGAAGAAAGGTTTATTCTTACTTCCCTCTCTTCTCCCACCTTGCTTGTTGGGGGAGGGGGTGTGCCCCCTGTAGTGCCCAGGGTTTACTTTTTATTTTTAAATTTTTATTATACCACCATACTGTATACTGTCTTCCCATTCACATCGATTTGCTCGAGCGGGCACCAGTAACATCTCCATATCTCCTGTCTCATGCTAGTAGAGCCCAAGGGCACCTGCTTGCTCCAGGAACATAAAGAGCCTCAAACCATTCCATCAGGTCATGAGAATGAGGTCTATAATTGTTACTGGTATTTGGCATATCAAATACGACACGGGTAGCTTGCCAGGCTCTGCCATGCAGGTAGCATTATACCACCATGAGATATACAATTACAGAAGTGTTCATAATTGGTTCTCAGTCATACAGTGTTCCAGCACCCATCCCTCCACCAGTGCCCAATTCCCACCACCAATGTCCCCACATTCCCTCCCACCCACCCCCAACTGCCTCTATAGTAGGCACCTTTTATTTTCCTCTTTCTCCCTCTCTCTGTCTCTCTCTCTGTCTCTGTATCTTCCTCTCTCTTCTTTTTATACATTGTGACTTGCCCTACAGACATTTAGCGTTTATCATGTAAGTCTCTTTGTGTATATTCAATGGTGAGTTCTAGTCTGGCATTACCATTTCCCACACTTAGTAGAACACTGGTATATATTTACATCTCGGGGCTTACTCTTGGCTCTATGCTCAGAGATCATTCCTAGAGACTCAGGGAACCATATGGGTAAGGGAGATGGAACAGAAGTCAGTTTGAGACTCTCTCTCTCTCTCTCTCTCTCTCTCTCTCTCTCTCTCTCTCACACACACACACACACACAAAATTAAGGTGATTGGGAGAGACCTTCCTCACAATTACTGCATTAAAGAAACAAATCTTTTAAATAAATGACAAGGGAGAGCAAAGAGGCAGCAGCTGGAAACAAACTTTACAGGCCGCAGCCAAAGGCTCACAATAAAGGCCAGTGTCGGCTCCCAGGCTCCCAGCTCCCGCCCTCTGTCGCCCTCCTTCCTTCCCCTGGTCAGAACTACGAGCAGCCTGGTCTCATTTCTGTCCTCCTTTGTCCCAAAACACAAGTCCCCAAACTCTGTCCCAATATTCAAGTGAGGAGCCCCAGAGGGAAACGACAGTCTTCACCTGGAAGTGATGAAATTCGCTAATTCTCACTCCTGCGGCATCTTCTGCATCGATCTCAGTATCTAATACTCAACAATCAAAAGTACTCAGTGATCTGGCACTTTGAAACATGTTTCTAGGGCCTGCAGAAAGAACGCACGGGCCGAGCACTTGCTTTGTGAGCAGTTCAACCCCGAATCAAGCCCCAGTACGACACACTGTCCACTGAGCACCATGAGACGTGAGCCCTGAGCACAGACCGGGAGCAGGCCTGGATCACCACCAAAAATGGCCACAAAACAGAACAATTCTAGAATTTACAACTTTTTTACTTATTAATTTTTTTTCTCTTTTTTAAAATCTCAGGCTCACTGAATATGTGTATGTTGTACCTGAAAGCTAAGGGCTGGAGAAGTAGCACCTAATTACGGCACTTGCCTTGCATACCGCCAAGCCGAGTTTGACCCCCTGCACCCCATATATTCCCCTGAGCATTGCCAGAATTGATCCCTGACTGCAGAGCCGAGAGTAAGCCCTGAGCATGGCCAGGTGCGGCCCCCAGACCAAAATAAATAAATGAATAAAATAAAACTGAAACATTGTGTTTCTAACTACACAACATTTAAAATACCATTTATTTGCACTTAGAAAAGTCACATACTGGTGCCCACAGGTCCTGTACTAAGTTTAGACTGTTTTCCTGTCATTAATTACCATCCTTGACAGAGTTGTTTAAAAAGGAAACAGTTCCAGGTTTCTCTTTTCTTTTTCTTTTTTTTTTTTTTTTTTTTTGGCTTTTTTGGGTTACATCCAGTGATGCTCAGGGGTTACTCCTGGCTCTGCACTCAGGAATTACTTATGGCGGAGCTCGGGAACCCTATAGGATGCTGGGAATCGAACCAGGGTCAGCCATGTACAAGGGAAATGCCCTACCCATTGTACTATTGCTCCAGCGTTCTCCCTATCTAGTTTAAAAGTTTAAGATTCTCCTCGGATGAATCAATAAAATTATGTTTATAAATAGTTTCTGTACATGTTTAGTCACTCAATACAACTTCACAGGCAAAATGTAGGACTTAAACGTTCCAGCCAAACACTATCTCTCAAAGAAAATATACATTTACATAGGACTAAATATGATTTATTTTGCCAAACTCGCACTTGCAAACATCACAGAACCAGGGCAGAAGCTGTATGGGCCGGGCAGTGTTCTGTTCAAAGCAGAGAGCATGGGCAAAGGCAGGGCAGAGCCAAGAGACTGAGAGGCAGCTGCTGAGAAGCAAGCAGGCTGGCGCCGGAGATGGGAGGTACCACGGCTCTGATCACATTCCAGCAGGATCGCTCCTCTTCTGCAGGTCACATGTGGTTTTCAAATGCACACTTAGCTGGCAAAGGAGTGACAGCAACAAATTCCTACAGACCATGGGTTCGTGGACGTCCCCGCCCCTGATGACACACACTATTTTATCTAGGGACACAGGAGAAGAGGAAGTGTCCTTAAGAAAATGGATAATCTTTGCGCATAAACTCCGCATTAGAATCAAGTTAATTTCATTCATCCCTCCTTCAAAACAGGTTTCCCCTCCCCAGCCCCCCAAACTTCAATTCCACCATTAGGTAACTGGAAGAAAATGTAAGAGCAAGGGAGTTGACAACTGCAAACACATTCAGGCTAGTAGATGCTTGGTGTAGAGAGGTTCAGGTAGTAAGTCAGAGCATATCTGAAACACAGGCCAGGGGAACTCATGTGAGGTGCGCAGGTAAACGAGAATTCAAGAAAACCAAGCGTTTCACATCTGAGCAAGAGAAACACTTATGGAGCTACAGTACCGAGGGTGGGGCGTTTGCCTTGCATGAGGTTGACCTGGGTTCGATCCCAGGCATCCTCTGTGGTCCCCCATGGTCCCCCTGAGCACCGCTAGGAGTGAATCCCGAATAGAGTCGAGAGCAAGCCCTGAGCATCACCGGGTGTGGCCTCAAAAAGAAATACGGGCCGGAGTGACAGCACAGCGGGGAGGGCGTTTGCCTTGCAAGCGGACAACCCAAGTTCAATCCCCGGCATCCCATATGGTCCCCTGAGTACCGCCAGGAGTAATTACTGAGTGCAGAGCCAGGAGTAACCCCTGAGTATTGCCAGGTGTGACCCAAAAAAAGCAAAAAAAAAAAAAAGAGGAACAGTTTTACTAAAACTTTTACTGTGGTTTAATTCTGACTAAAATGTAACCACTGGGAAGAGTAAGCTTGATGGGAGAAACCAGCAGTTTGGCTTCTGAACAGGCTAAAGTTGAGACGCTAAATAGACTCAAAGCAGAGAAGGCGAGCAGACAGTACCGACGAAAGAAAGAGGCCGTTTCCAGCAAGGGACTGCTCAGGGATCACTCCCAGCGGTGCTCAGGTAAACCACAGTGCTGAGGACCAATGCTGGGCCTCCTGCGTGCAAACAGCTGCCCAGTCTGTCGAGCCCTCTCAGCCCATAGCCACCAGCTGCTTTTCTTCCCCGAATTTTTATTATGGCTTAGGTGACATGATAACAATGTTGTTAAAGTTTATGGCAGTGGTTTACTTATTTTACCCACCACCACAAGAGTGCCCATGCGCGGCCCAGAGAGATAGTACAGTAGGTAGAGCAATTCCCTTGCACTCGGCCAACCCGGTTCAATTCCTGGCCTCCCACATGATCCCATGAGCACCGCCAGTAATAATTCCTGAGTGCAGAGCCAGGACTAACTCCCTGAGCATTGCTGGGTGTGACCTAAAAAAGCAAAAAAAAAAAAAAAAGAGTGCCCATGGCGCCCACCCACCCCAATGTCACCTAGACCTGTCCTTCTTTGGGGTGGAACGGTGGTTGCCACACGCAGCGGTACTCAGGGATCACTCCTGGTGGGGGCTCCGGAGACCGTATGCAGTGCTGGGGCTTGAACAGGGTCGGCCTTGTGCAAGGCTCGCCCACTCCACCATCTCTCCAGCCCTCCATCCTAGTTCCTAAACTGTGACCCGTATTGTTGCATAATGGAATTAAGATGATATGAAATATTAAAAATCTGGGGTTTTGTTTGTTTAGAGAGCTTGGGGCCAGAGCCGGTAGTGCTCGGGGGATCAAACCAGAGTCAGCTGCAGGCCAGACAAGTGCCTTAGCCCATGGACTAGCTCTCCATCCCCTAAAATTTACTTTAAAGTTAGGAGTTGCAGAGATAGGACAGCAGGTAGGGCATTTGTCTTGCATGCAGCTGACACAGGTTTGATCTCCGGCATCCCACAAGGTTCCCCAAGCTAGCCAGTAGTGACTCCTGAGTGCAGAGCGATTAATAATACTTGAACATCGCCTAGTGTAGCCCAAAAACAAACAAACAAAAAAAGCTGTTTGTTTTAAAATTAATTTCTGATGACCGTTAAATGTTTGATCTGTAGACCTACTCAAGGTAACGTAGACATTTCTGGAGGTCTAAAGGGGTGGTGAGTGGGAAAGTTTTAAGCTGCTCTAACCTAGACAGCAAGAGATAAATACACTCAGTTTCTCCATCACTTCAAAGAGACAGGCTAACAGGCATTTCGCAGAGAGGAAACAAAAGTTTCCTGTGCACTTTACTAGACGATAACATAAATAGCATCCCTCTGGGCGGGGCAGGGTCGAGCAGTGAATCCACGTGAACCCTGCCCCCAGTGTCCTCGCCTCTGTCTCCATGGAGGGCTCTCAGGGACAACAGGGTGGCCCCCAGATCATGACAGAGGTGAAGATACTCAGATGCCAGTTTGCTCTGGAATGTCTTGTGTAAAGGAACCAAGGTCTGAAGAAAGACAAATCAGAAGGGTGGGAAAAATCTATTTGGCAGTACAGCTATGTTACCAAAGATGGAGCTTGTCCACCCCGCCCCAAACCCAACTCTTAAGAGCGTCTGCTGTGCCCGCAGCACCCAGAGAAAGCTGTCACGTTCCACGTGTCCCCGTGCTGACAATGAACACGCAACCCAGCACAGGATGGACGCCAGAGGCTGTGGAGTCCAAGTCCCTTTCACTGAGGACTTGCTGTGTTTAAAAATGGGGGCACCACCAGCTGGGCTCAGCCCCCAGTAGCTACACCTGGCAGTGCTGGGGAACTACACCGAAGAAGAGAGAAACAGGGGCCCTGCGTGCAAGCCCCCTTTGACTTGCCTCCCAGGGCTTGACACTCTGAAGCTGACTAGAAGCTGGTTCTGTGGAAGACCCACGAAGCTTCTATTTCCTGCTGTCTTTCTCAGAATACAGTGTTTCTCTATTATTAAGAATAAAAATATTTTTTCCTGAGCTACTTTTTGGCTAGAAGGTGGCCCCAGGGACACATACTGAGAAGACAAGAGGCAGAAGAAGGAAACGGAAACTTCCACTGGTGCAAAACGTGTGAGAAATGGCGAACATGTCTGTGTTTCTCAAATGGTGGGTTGCAAACCTTCCCCCATGCGGTCACGGGACTAAATGAGGGGTGGTTGATTCATTTTGAGATAACTCTGTGCCTTATCATCAGCACATGTTTGCTTTAGATAGCTACTTTCTCTACTCAGGGCTGCAGAAATATTTCTCAGGTAAAAAGGAGTTGCAGGTGTAAAAAGTTTAAGACACCCCTATAGAAACAGATTCGGAGGAAGCCCAACTAACAGATGCGGAAATGGAAACTTAAATGCAACAGAGCCCAGCAACACAGCTCTGTGGGTCCATGCCTGAAGCAGGCACCTGGTTAGGGACGGGCCCATCATGGACACATTTGCTCAACCTAACAGCAGCTGAACAACAACCAGAAACAGCTGGAAACAACACACACCTGTTAGCGGACGAAGAGATAAGCAACACGGAAGAGAGGCACACAGTGTGCCGTTATTCGATATTAAGTACGAAATTCTTGGGGTGGGAGGAATAGAACAGCGGGAGGGTGGTTGCCTTGCACGTGGCACACCTGGTTTGATCCCTGGCGCCTCATATGGTTCCCCAAGGATGCCAGGAGTAATTCCTGAGTGCAGAGCCAGGAGTAAGCCCTGGTGTGACCCAAAAGAAAAGAAATTCTACATGTCTCATGTTTGCTTGGCTGTTGTTTTGGGCCCTACTTGGAGGTAGTCGAGGAACTCTGTGGTGCCAAGGACTAGACCCAGACTACCACATGCAAAGCAAGTTCCAGCCCCATGAGCCCTATCCCCGCACAGCCAAAAGAAATTCTGGCATGTGTTATGAGTAGATAAACCTGGACTACTGCTCGGTGAAATAAACCAGGCACCGAAAGACAAATGTGGCTTATCCGCTTCCTGAGAAGACTCACTCAAATTTAGGCAGAAGGGAGGCGAGAAGTCATGCAGGCTGAGGAGAGGGGACAATGGGCAGCTACTGATTAGTGGACCCCAAGCTTCTGTGTGGGATGAAAAAGTTCTGAAAGGGGGCTTGTTCCTCAAGCGCAGATTCTCTCTTGAGCACATGTCTCGCCTGCTGGTCTCTGTGTCCGCATGCTTGCTCTCTCATGTGCGTGACTGATTCACATCTTTTCATCAGAGTCAAGAGGCTCTTAGCAGGCTGCCATGTCCCAGAAAACCCAGCATCTGGTGCACACGACCAACGAGAGTTGGAAACACCGGGTTGGCTCAGAATCTCAGAGGCCACCACCAAAGTGCAATTGGGCAACAGAGTCAGAATCCACTGCACTCACTGCCCAAGTGATGCCTCCCAAATCAGGGGGTGCTTCGATGCTGCATACTAAGGCGGCAAGGTGAAAGTACAGCCAGCGTGTTTCTCCCTGCGACAGAGCAGTACAATGTCTCACTATGGATACCTGCTCTTTGTTGCTACGGGTCACACCTTCTTTTGGCACATTCCCAGGAACACAGCACAAAACAACAATCTGTACTTTGCTGTCAGGCCATTGGCGCTGAGGAAGCAGATGGTGCCAGCCCAGATATGCCTCTACAGCAAAGAGAATAACGCAGGTGTAGAAGTTTGGGGGGAAAAAAGATGTGTGTCAAAGGCGTCTGAACGAACTTATAGAGGAAGACTCCACCTTAGAAATATCAGGGGCGGGCCGGAGCGATAGCCCAGCGGGTAGGGCATTTGCCTTGCACGTGGCCAACCTGTGCAGGCCCAGGTTCGATCCCTGGCAACCCATATGGTCCCCCGAGCACCGCCAGGAGTAATTCCCTGAGTGCAGAGCCAGGAGTAACCCCTGAGCATTGCTGGGTGTGACCCAAAAAGGAAAAAAAAAAATCAGGGGCCAAAGAGTGGTAAGGCCTTACAGTGGTAAGGCACTTGCCGTGCATGCATCCAAGCTGGGTCTGATCCCTGGCACCACACAGGTCCACCGATTCTGCCAGAAGTATGTTCTGAGCACAGCTGGGTGTGCCCCTGCCCACCCCAAAAAAATTTCTTCACTGTACCAGGAAGGAAAAAATGACAAGAAAAAAAAAACATTAAGGAACTCTCCTGGGGACAGAGGCACTGGAGCCTGCTCGATAAGCCTCACCTTCCTCTCCCTGGCAACCCGCCCTATGCCCCAGCCCACCTCTTCTGCCTTAGCTAGAGTTAGGGGTGACACTGGCCACACTGGGGAGTCACTCTTCTCCCCCCCCTGCCCTGAGTGCATTTCCCCCGTCTATGTGAGCATTCTAACCAACTACCTGGTTTTTCTCTTAATGTATTTTTAATTGCACAACTCTCTACCAAAGAACTTGGAAAGAATGGAAACTATTTTTCCTCCCCTCTGGCATTAAATGTCATTTTAAGCACCCCAAAAAATCTTTAGCAATGTGCATAAAGTCCTAAACCAACTTCAGAGTAACTGGGACACACCAGTGTTTTAAATGTGAACTACAACGAGGTAATTTGCCACAGAAATGTTGACAAGAGAGTTTCATGGACGATTGCAGGCACTAAGAAAGTAATAGAAAAGCTGAAAAACGAGATTGCACACAATTTGATTGGTGAGCATTCCAGAACAAGCTCTGTGTCCCAGGCGGAACCTCAAACGAATTTTTTCCAACAATGAACTCTTCAAAAACAAGGTAAGTCCGAGCAATAGCCTAGCGGGTAGGGCGTTTGCCTTGCGCGGCCAGCCCGCACCGGCCTGGGTTCGATCCCCGGCATCCTATATGGTCCCCAAGCACCGCCAGGAGTAATTCCTGAGTGCAGAGCCAGGAGAAACCCCTGAGCATTGCCGGGTGTGACCCAAAAAGAAAAAAAAAAAAAACCAACAAGGTACAGAGGCCAGAGCGCTAGTACAGTGGGTTGTGCATTTGTCTTGCACTGGTCGATCTGGGTCAATCCCTGCCACCCTATAAGGTCCCCTGAGCTTTGCCAGGAGTAATTCCTGAGTGCAGAGTGAGGAGTAGCCCTGAGTATTGCCAGGTGTGACCCAAAAAGCAAAAGCTTTTTAAAAAAAGGGTACAACTCTGCATAAGAACAGTGTGCATAATAGGTACAGGAACAAACATGTAACCTCTCAGTATCTGTATTGCAAACCATAGTGCCCAAAGGCAGAGGGAAAGATAGAAGGAAAGTGCCTGCCATAGAGACAGGTCGGGGGTGGAAGTGGGGGGCAGGAGGATAAAGGGGCGCATTGGTGGCGTGAAACGTGCACTGGTGAAGAGATGGGTGCCAGGACATCGTGTGACTGAAACCCAGATCATAAACAACCTGTGTAGCACGCTGACTCAATAAAATAAATTAAAAAACAAACAAACAAACAAAAAAAGGTGCAAAACCCACTATTGAGAGTTCAATTCATTAGCTACTTTGTAAGATCAGAAAGAGTACAGATTAGGCTAAACACCATCATTTAATCATCGAATTTTTCCTTTTTGAGCAGCTCTCTTCCCAGAAAGGTGTTGACTTTGCTTTGCATGAGCCCTTAGCCAACCTGCCTGAGTTCGCCAGGCCCAAACTCTGATGGGGGCACTTAGGGAAAGGTCCCTGACAAGTGTAGAGTCTCATTTGGGACTCACTCCACCTTACAAGGGAAAATGACAATGAAAACAGGCAATGGTGCCCTGCACAGTCCCCAGATGCCAGGTCTGAGGAAGTGAGTTTTTCTTTCTGCCTTACAGACGAAACACTCAGAGGTGCCATGACTTGAGCAGGTGCCACGGAAGCTAGAAAGTTGAGCAAAACAACCCCTTTCCTGGAATCCTGTTATTCTGAAATGCTCACCACTGCCTACCACCCAATTAGAGGGTGTTTATTTATTTGGGGTGCAGACAAATTCAGCGGCAGTGCAGGGGGCCCCACAAGGCACTGTCTGCAACTTGGAGGGACCCTCTCCAAGGCCTAATTCCCAGGCTTCCTAACCCAGGCAGTGGACTACGAAGCAACAAATTCCTCAGGTGAGAGATCATTTTTTTATGTAACTGACTTCATGCATTTCCATGGCGACCGTAAGTACTTTTTGCTTCCTGGAGACACCAGCACTGGCAAGGGCGCTTGGTGTTATCGGGGGTAAAACATCATTCAGGAACTGTCTCACTGTTCCTAAAGTTGTCTGACTTCAGAGTTCACACAAAGGCTGAGCGCCACTGCCAAACTGACCGGGCAGCATGGAATACAGGCAAGGACCTGGATCAGTCACACTTTGCTAGAACCTTCTCCAAGAAGAGACTGCCTGTAAATTTCCACCATAGACCGGATCTGGGACAAGGAAGGAAGCAGGACCTGGGGCCACCACCAATGGGAGATGTTAATCGGGTGCTGATACCAAATAGCAACTTTCCTTTTTCTTTTTGGGTGATACCCGACAATGCTCAGAGGTTACTCCTGCTCTGCACTCAGGAATTACTCCTGGTGGTGCTCAGGGGACTAATGGATGCCCGGATTGAACCCAGGTCAGCCATGTGCAAGGCAAACACCCCATCTGCTGTACTATAGCTCGAGCCCCATCTCTCTCCCTCCCCTCCCTCCCTTCCTCCCTTCCTTTTCCTCTCTCAATTCTATCACACTCACTGCTATGCATCTGGTTCAGGCTCTGGTTTTTTACGTTGGGGCCACTCTGGGCAGGCTGGAGGCCCGGAGGGCTGAACATAGGTGTGTGCTTTCCCACAGAGTAACACTCTCAGTAACTCATCAGTTTTCCTGAGAGTTGGCTCACTTGATCTCTGCAACAATTCAAGTTGTTCTGGAGGCTGATCTTCCTCTTCCAAACAGGAACCACCTAAGGACCATCTGCAGTCATGAAACAGGCTCCCTTGGGGTACTAAGAGCAGTGATCGCACATCAAAGAACCTGTTCTTTTTCACTACGGAACATTCACTGTGTGTTTGCCACCACAACTGAAATAAAAAACTCTGCAAGACAAATGCAGGGGCTGGAGCAATAGCACAGTGGGTGGGGCATCTGCCTTGCATGCAGTCAACCCAGGTTCAATCCCTGGCATCCCACATTGTCCCCTAAGCACCACTAAGAGTAATTCCTGACTGCAGAGCAGGAGGAACCCCTGAGCATTGCTGGTGTGACCCAAAAGGGGGGAAAAGTGCCCTTCTCAAAGCTCACATTTGTAGGAATTAAAAACAAGAGGCCAAAGGTCTGAAGAGATACAAAGGGGTTAAGGCAAATGCCTCAGGTGTAGCAGAGCCTGGTCTGGTCAATCTCCCGGCATTGCGTGATCTCCTGAGCATTCGCCCGAACAACCCTGGACTCCTCTGAGCACTGCAGGATCTGTACATCGCTAGAATCCTGAGGTCTCCTGCACATTGCCTGGGAGCCCCACCCCACACCCTGCCAAAAGAAATACCACACTTACCAAAGAGTACTTCCAGTGTGTGTGTGTGTGTGTGTGTGTGTGTGTGTGTGTGTGTGTGTGTGTGTGTGTGTGTGTGGTTTGATCACATCCACCGTGCTCAGGGCTTACTCCTGGCTCTGCACTCAGGGGACCACCCCCGGCAGGGCTCAGAGGGCCATATGGGATTGACCCAGGTTAGCTGTGTGAAAGGCACACACATACCCTATCTGGTGTACAATCTCTCTGACCCATTTTTTTAACTTAATCACCATGCGATGGACCGTTACAAAGCTGTTCATGACTGGGTTTCGGTTACAGTGTTCCCACACCCATCCCTCCACCAGTGCACATGTAAATCTTAGAGGCGCTCTTTTGTATGAAATTTCCTTTTTGATCTTGCTGTTTGCAGTACTGTGTGTCTATTTATGGCATTCATCGTTCTGACTAGGATACATCTTGGAGTCTTCATTAGGGTCTGACCCCATGTTTTACATAATTTTTTTTTTTTTTTTTGCTTTTTGTTTCACACCCGGCAATGCTCAGGGGTTTCTCCTGGCTCTGCACTCAGGAACCACTCCTGGCGGTGCTCGGGGGACCATATGGGATGCCGGGATTGAACCCGTGCCGGCATGAGCCGGCCGTGCAAAGCAAACGCCCTACCCACTGGGCTATCGCTCCGGCCCCATGTTTTACATAATTTTTAATGATATAATTGTTTCTAACAGTATGAGAGAGCCGGGACACTGATCACTCCACCAGTGTTTCTAGGTCCCACCAACACTGTCCCATGCTTCTTTCCTTCCTCGGCCTCCTCAGCTCTACTGACCACCGAACACTACACACATGAAGCAGCTTTAGGACAGCAGTAGTGTCAGCCTGAACAAGAAACCAACAGACACCTTCCATGCTCATGAAACGCCAGGAGTTTTTCAATGATTCTCCTGATGAGAGCAGCAGCACTCAACCACTGGGGAAAATAAGTGACCGAAAAAGCACCGAGGGAATAAAACAGATCTCCCTATCGCACACGCTCCCGTAGACCGGACTCCCTTCAGCACAGAACGGTTCACATAACACGCGCAAAGAGAACTCCAGAGTCAGCCAGACGACAACACTGAGGGCTGAATAAACACGTCATTTAGCAATGTGGAGTCTAATGAAATCCATTTCTTAAAAGTCTCTGAGTAGTAACATAAGGCTTTTTAGTTTTTAGGGTTTGGGTTTCTGTTGCTGCTGTTGTTATCGTCGTTGTTGTTTTAAATACTAAGGAACATCTGTGTTAGCTTCCCTATCCTGTCCGCTGTCTATTTTGAGGTTACTTAGAAACTTCGCCTTGGCTTTCCAACATCCAACAAACTGTCTTCTGGACTAGGATGTGCACGTGCTGTCTTCTGGGCTAAGATCTGTCTTGTTTGCATCCCTTCCCGCCATAGGAGACCTCTGCTGCCCAGATTCCAGGCAAGCTCTGCAAAACTACAGGAGCTCTGCACGCCTGTATACAGGCCAGGGAGCCTTGGGTCACATGGCTGAGGGAGGGGCGGAAGAAAAGAGGAAGTCTGTGAGGACAGAAACAGAAGAATACTGGAATAGGGAGCACCAACATTCCAGGCAGGTTTTGCCAAATTATTTCGTCAGTATGTAGCTTGAAAATATTTGCCAGTACCAGGGAAACCACAATAAAAATAAAGCAGTGGGGAAGAAAGCTAAACTTTCTTTCTGCCCAAGGTTAGCCAACAGGATTACCCTGGGTGAGGAAAATCAACTTGGTAAAAGTAAAAAGATCTCAACCAGAATACGATCACTCTATAAGAAGGAAGTTATGTGAGCTTGGGCACGTGATTGAACTTTTCTGGGCCCACTTCCTCGAAAATGATCAGAGAAGATGAGATAAAGGCTTTCCAAGGGATACACAGTGGAACGGCTCAAAGGGCTCTAGAAGCTCATGCCTGCCTGCCGGAGGCCGGGTTCATCCCAGGTTTAGTTCCTTAAGCATAGCAGGATCAATACTCACCTAGCAGAAAGCACCACTGGATATGGCTTTAAGACAACAACAACAACCACAATACCAAAGACCTGCAAAGTGATACCAACCTAGTAAACCCTAAGAAACAGCCTAGGAAATCCTCAGACAGGGGCTTAATTACCCCATTGTGAGATATAACAATTTTCACAAATTTTCTTTTACTTTTTTTTTAATAATTCCATTAGCCATTTAACTTTTTTTTTGCTTTTTTTTTTTTTTTTTTTGCTTTTTGGGTCACACCCAGCAATGCTCAGGGGTTACTCCTGGCTCTTCTCTTAGGAATTACTACTGACAGTGCTCAGGGGATCATATGGATGTCGGGGACAGAACCCAGGTCGGCCACATGCAAGGCGGAACGCCTTACCCGCTGTGCTATGGCTCCGGCCCTAGCCATTTAACTTTAATAAACAATATAAAATAAAATATTCTGTGCCTGCTAAGGGGGAAAACATGGAGGGTGATTGGGGAAATGGGGACAATGGTGAAGGGAATTCCACTGATGGTGGGATTAGTGCTGGAATATTGAAGGACAATAACAAACGTATCATGAACAACTTTATAAACCATAGTGTTTAAGTAAAGGGGAAATATATATCCCAGAAAATATAAAATGTGTGCCTGTATGATCTAGGCCACCAGGAAAGGCAGCGAGTGGGTTAGTCCAGTTAAGTGACCAGGCCAATCCTAAATCCTGACACTTGCTATCACTGCACTGCCTTTCCCGGTAACCCTGCAACCACAGCCACAGGTCAAAGGCAAAGTAGCTGGGAGAAAAGACTCAGGTTTTATGATTCTGAAAAGTATCTGGGTTCAAATCTCAAGACCTCCACTTCTGGACTATGAGGCTGCCAACAAAGCACCAGGCATGCTCAGCTATGTGGCGCTCATCTCAATGACAGGTGCGGTTCTACCTCCCCTACAAGACGGCAGGGAACCCAGACAGAACAGTAAAGAGGGAATGTTAGTCTTACGAGGGCTTGGTTAAAACAAGCAACATGCTAGAGACTGGCCCTGGAGAAAATGCCTGAAGCTGGGATGCCAAAAGGATTAAGAAAAGAGAAATCAGAGAGAAAAAGCATGGGGCAGGGGCTCACCGCTTCACTAAGAGCCTCAACTGCCCTCCACATACAGTATGTATTCCTTATTGTCATAAGGAAAATACCTTAATCTATCTTAATCTTTTAATTTTTAATCCATCTTAATCTATCCAGGTTAATCTCTAATCTATTCAGATTAATCTATTCAAATTAATCTATCTAGATTAATCTATCTTAATCTATCCAGGTTAATCTCTAATCTATTCAGATTAATCTATTCAAATTAATCTATCTAGATTAATCTATCTTAATCTATCCAGATTAATCTCAATCTATCCAGGTTTGACTTTTACTTACCCAAGGGCCTTCATTTATCAGGATAGACATCTTTGTAATGGGCTTTCTCCAGGGGAGATTATTCTGGGAGAGGAAGCAGCGACAGGACCCCGCAGGGGCGACATTCCACCTCCACCGCCAGCATTTGGGCTGAAAGGGCCCAAACTACCCACCCAGTCCTCCTTTCTCTATCTAGTCTCCAAAAGTAACCTCGTCAAGGTGAAAGTCCCAGTGCAAGGACAGTGATGGTGGAAGGGTGTTGAAGCTCATCAGCCACTCTGCTTTGCCGTGACACAGGACAGAGTGTAATCAGTGGGGACTCAGGTCAGAATCAAGCATAGCAGGGACAGACGACCTGAAGAATGGCGAGGGGCCTTGCTCAGAATTAAGCTTCCAGGAAAAGAGGTTAAGCCTGAGTGAAATCATTTTTTGCTTCTGAGTTACAAAAACAGCTTCCATTTATTCCATCTTAAACTTTGACTTTCCTGTCTAACTGCAGGCTCTGTTCTTTAGAAAGAACAGAGTTCGTTCTTTCTAAAGATTAGTTCTTTCTCATTTCGTTTCATTCACAATAATGTCAATATGATAATGTCAGAATCCACATGCTAGCATCAAAATTAATGATGCCCGGGGCCAGAGCTATAGTACAGCGGGCAAGGCATTTGCCTTGCATGTGGCTGACCAGGGTTCGATCCCTGGCACTCCATATGGTCCCCTAAGCAGTGCCAGGTGTAATTCCTGAGTCTGCACTCTGTTACTCAGCCAGGAGTAACCCCTGAGCATGGCCGGGTGTGACCCAAAAAAACAAAACAAACAAAAATATTAATTACTCCCTCACTGCCCAAGACACACCTAGCCAGGAAAGCCACCAAGAATGGATCTTCCCTGAGGACTAGATCCGTCTGCCACAATTCCATTGCTCTTCCTAACGTAAGGTGGTATGACGTAACTGAGACTGTCATTTGTGGAGAGCCATTTTGAGTCACAATTTTTTTAAAATTTTATTATAACACCGTGAGAAAGACATTTACAAAGCTGTTCATGATTGGGTTTCAGCCATACAATGTTGCAGCTACCATCATTTCACCAGTGCACACTTCCCACCACCAATGTCCCCTCCCTTCCTGCCCCAGCCTGACTTCGTAGGGAAGTACTTTTCCTTCCTCCTCTCTCTCTCTCTCCTCTCTCTCTCTCTCTCCCCCCACTCCCCGTCTTCTTACACATTATGGCTTGCCATACATACATTTAGGGGTTATCATGTATATTCCTTTTGCTTACATTCAAATCTTATTTTGATAGCTGTTTTTACCCTGTCATATTAGTCCACAGTAGGAAACTCAATGCCATACACAATTTAAGGCAAGAAATTCCTGAAAACCACCTGCAGTTCTATGCCCTGAAACACAGCAGGGCGGGTATGGAAATCGTGCCAAGACTGGCCACGTAGAAACTGCCTGGAAGAAAGAAAGCTGAAGGAGAGAATGACCCCCAAACTGGGTCCTTGCTCCAAACATAAAGTTTTTAGTATATTTTGTGTAAAATGATAAAGAGCTCTAATTTTGACTTCACAAATATGTTCTGAAGATATCAAAGGGAAAAAAGGAACAGGAGAGATATCATATTCTTCCAAAGAGCAATTTCATCAGGTTTTCCATCCCCTTGCCATTTAATTTCATTAATATGCCCTTATCAACTGATGACAGCAAAAAGAAATTATGTTCTTGCCCATGGGGGATGGGGTGGGGGGGTGTTAAAAAAAACAAAGACACAGAATAACTTCAGTTTTCTTGCAAATCAGAATAACTATCCTCCTGCAGAGCATATTTTAAAGGAAATGAAAATAAATGACACCAACAATTTCATGAACGGCAAAGCCTCACTAATACTAGAAACTCCCAAAAGTCTTGGTGGTGTTTATGTTCTCGGTGTGTCACATATAAAAATGCAGCAGGTCGACTGTGATAGTCCAACAGGGAGAGATGCTATGAAATTCTAATCTACCCCCAGAAAGTAGAATAAATTGACCTAGGATGGTACTGAGTCAGGCAAACAGGCTCCGGTTCCAACTCCACTTACTGTGGGTGAGTGCGGCAATGAGCCCCTCAGGTACAGCCACCTGCTGAGAGCCCAGCTGCGTCAATGTTGTGGCGGGAATGATTCCTCACCTTTGGAATCCTTATACCACACTCTACTAAAACAATTTAGACAGATTCATGGTATTTATTTTTCACTGCTGAGAACAAAGACCTTCTCAGCTTAGGAGACAACACTGCCGATGCTCAGGGCCAGTCCCTCACTCCGGTCCCAATCTAGTTTCCTTTCGATAACTAATACTCCTTTTTCTGTTTTTTAACGCTGCTTAAATAAGGATAAAAGAAATAAAACATTTGGACCAAGTAAGATATAAACAGCAGAGCCTCGCAACAAGCCAGATGACCCCCCCCCACTCCATGAGGGCCTCCATTTTCCACATCCGGACTTCTCTCTCGTCAGACCTCCACCCAGCAGACCAGCCTAGCAGCGCCGGCTCGCGCGGTTCATCAATAAATGCTGGACTTAGAGATGCCTACAAGAGTATGCTACCTGCATGGCAGAGCCTGACAAGCTACCCGTGTTGTTTTTGATATATATGCCAAATACCAGTAACAATTATAGACCTCATTCCGGCATGGATTGAGGCTCTTTATGTTCCTGGAGCAAGCAGATGCCTTGGGCTCTACTAGCATGAGACAGGACATATGGAGACGTTACTGGGGCCCGCTCGAGCAAATCGATGATGAACGGGAAGACAGTGATACAGTGAAGATATAAACTCAGCCTGAAATCCCCAGCCTCTAACAGCACTGGAATAAACAACATTAAATGGGAACTTAAATAGAAGAACCAAAGTAACAATTTGGGAAGAACAGAATACTTGGTTTCTACTGTAGATCTACATGATTAAGAGGCAGCTTTAATTGCCGTGATCCCCCCACACACACACACACCCCGTTTTGGAAATATAAGAACCTTCAGGACAACAGAACTTATATCTGGAGTTGCAGAAGAAAGCATATCTCCATTTCTCTGACTTATACATCATTCCTTATTTAATGAGTGTAGTCTATGCAATTTTATCAGATTGTCTTTAACTTTGTTTCTAAAATGACCTTCAAAATAAGCCGTTAAAAACAAAAAAAAAAAAGTAATACTCTTGTGTTAACAGTCAGCCGTAAATATGGCCGCTGTCCAATGCAGACTGTGGCCCACATTCTTTTCTGTTTCCCAACGCGATGGATCTAAGTAGATGGTCTGCAGGGATGAAGATCCCTTAACTGCGGGGTGCGGCAAGGTTGCATTGGCGCAGCAGCCAAGAGCCCGAGCTGGCAGAGAGATGGTAGCTCTCAGTGCTCTGAACAGCCGATGGGGCCACAAAATTTCTGCGTGAGTGAACATGGTGCCCATTGATATTCTGGCTCAGGGAAGTGCCAGTAAATGGAACCGGCGGGTTGCCGCGCCACAAAACACTGGTCCGCATGAGACACGTGAGGATGGCGGGAACACGACCACCAGCTGATGGAGTCTGCACAGCTCTAGGCACTATGGGAGGAACAGAGTTTGGATGTGTCTGAATAGGGGCGTTCCAACTCAGCTTGACACCATAGTGGAGCGCGGGTCCTGAGGCCCCAGAGTTGAGGGGGTGCTCCGGGTTCCCACCACGGGGCCCTGGCACTTTGCTGCCATTTCATCCCCAGACCAGCCTGCGCTGCCCTCAGCATACTACAGAGGAAAACCTTCCTGAAGCCAACTGTCTGGAGACCCAGGATGCAGGCACCCTGGTCAGGGTCTGCTGAACTGGTGGCTGCAGCCCACAGCGCGTGCCCAAGACATGAAAGGCAACAGCCCTGGTTCTGGCCCCAGGTCCTGCTGGGCCATGGCACCACCAGGTCAACCTGGACCAGTGGGGCAAGTGCAGCAGCAGCACCTGATGCCCCCAAATCGCTGCTGAGCCTCTGGCAAGACTCCAACAACTCAGGACCAAGTTTCCTGAAAAAATTAAACTGCCAAAAGTTAGGATGTGGGGGCCACACCCACAACCCACCTCTGGCTCCACCGTACAAGTCCACTTATAGGCCATGCTTCAGAGGCCCGTAAGTAAATCTCAAAGGAGATCAAAGCCACAGTTAAACGCAGACCTTCTCAAGGCTGTACAGATGGGTGCATAGGAGGGATGAAGGTGGGTTAGTACAGTGCCCACCCAAGCAGAACCCCAGGCAGTCGCTTGTTCCCACAATCCAAAATCGTCAGCATGGCCCCAGCTAGATTCCACCATTTTTGGATGGAGCTCACTGAGATATTAATCTGCTGAAATTTGGGTTTATGCATTTTGTAACTAAAATCTCCAGACTCTCTTGGGGTCGGATGGGCTACCTCCCCCAACTCCCTATTAACTCCAGAACCTCTGGAGCACATCCACAACCCAAAGCAGCCATTCAGCTGCAAACAGGAAGGAAGGAAGGAAGGAAGGAAGGAAGGAAGGAAGGAAGGAAGGAAGGAAGGAAGGAAGGAAGGAAGGAAGGAAGGAAGGAAGGAAGGAAGGAAGGAAGGAAGGAAGGAAGGAAGGAAGGAAGGAAGGAAGGAAGGAAGGAAGGAAGGAAGGAAGGAAGGAAGGAAGGAGAAAAGGAAGGGAAGGGAAGGGAAAGGAAGGGAAGGAAGGAAGGAAGGAAGGGAGGAAGGAAGGAAGGAAGGAAGGAAGGAAGGAAGGAAGGAAGGAAGGAAGGAAGGAAGGAAGGAAGGAAGGAAGGAAGGAAGGAAGGAAGGAAGGAAGGCCGACTGGGGGGGGTGGGATGGGAGGAATCTGGGGACAATGGTGGTGGGAAATGTGCACTGGTGGAGGGATGGGTGTTAGAACATTGTATGACTGAAACCCAATCATGAACAGCTTTGTGATGCTCTATCTCACAGCGAATCAATAAAAAAACATTAACCTGTAATCAGATGGCTCTCAGGTAGGAACTGGCTGTAATACCTGAAGCAAGGTCCGTAACAGGTTGAACTTCCTGGCTCCTGATTACTCAAGTGTAACCCTGAAGGCCTGGTCCCACTACCACATGATGGGGGCTATCAATCCAGAGACAAAAAGTCAGGGCAAGAGGAGTTTTATTAGCTACACACCAGTGGGCCGAGAAACGGGTTTTTCCAGGACATGAATCTGTTTGGTAGGTACGTCAGAGCATCACACACTGACCCAACAAATGAAATACTCAGTAAAGAATTATGCCACATTTGAGCTTCTTTTCGGCTATTTCTGCGATCTTCATCATTCACTTGGGGCACGACAGGCCACTAAAAACCCAGACCAACTGGTGTTGCCTCTCTTAAATGCAGGTCTGCGTCTACTTTTCCCTCCCCGTGTCTGACCTCTCCAGTTCTCGAATTTTCTACTATGAATATGTTAACACCTTAGTTGTCGTTCCTATGAAACTGGCCCGTCTTGAATAAACGTCAGATTCTGAAGAAAGATGTACTCTATTCCAAAGAAAGGATCTGAGCTTCTCCTCCTCCTGTTCTCGCAGATAATTCCTGCAAAGGTAGCCAATTTTTTGTTTGTTTTATTGTATCTCCAACACCTATCCCTTCATCAGTGCACCCCTGCCAACACACCGATGGCCCTAGATTCCCTCTCCCATCCCCAACCTGCCTCTATGGCAGGCTTGTACACTTGCGCTCTCTCTCTCTCTCTCTCTCTCTCTCTCTCTCTCTCTCTCTCTCTCTCTCTCTCTCTCTCTCTCTCTCCCTCCCCTTTTTGTGCACAGTGGTTAGCAACACAGACACTGAAGGGTTATCATGTATATTCCTTTACTTACTTTCAATACTCAGGTCTAGCCTAGCGTTTCCATTTCCAACTATGGTCCCTTCTCTATCTTAACTAAGGTTGCAGATAATGATGAAGACACCAGCTTGAAGGCTACAGCATTGGCAAGCAGAAAAGCCCAAGTACCCAGGGGATCAGTGAGGGAATCTCAGTGCCAATGACCCTGGCTCTGCTCCAACTCTGTGGGGTGAGGGGAAGGGGGTGCAGGAATGTGAGGCCTCTGACTCCTGCAGGGAGTGGTCCCCAGTATCACCACTCCAGCCAGAGACAGGCAAAATCCCTGGAGCTTTGTGATCAGAAGCTCAGAAGCCCTCGGGCTGGACCTGTGCCCGAGGAGAGTTTTCCCATCACCCAGGTGATAACAGCACGTAGCTGCCATTAACTATTACTCATGTCCTACTCAGAGAAGTTCTAGGATCTGCCAAGGCCCTGGTCCCAGGGGAGCAGGAATTGCAGGTCTCTCTCAAAACCCCACACTCTCTCAATCTGTTAATTAGGAGAGGGTTGACAGGGAAAGGAAGAAGAGGATCCCATGTCTTTTTTCTAAATACTACCTTATAAACAAAGCCCTTATCTTCTGGATTTATGTGGGCATGTAACAAAAAGTTCATTAAAATAATTAAAAGCTGACTTTTACACTCATTAGTACAAAGAACACTTTCAAAAAGATAAATTACTGATTCCCAACCTGGTTCTTAGGTTAAGTTAAAGTGTGAAGGCTTACTTGGCTTTAAACAGACAGTGAACACACAGTATCTCCTACTCATTAAACCTTACCTCCCTAAGGGGCAGAGGGCAGGTGAGATAGAAAAGGAGAGGTCTGACAATAATGACTGGAAATGATCACGCTGGGCAAGAACTGCGAGTTGAAAGTAGATAAAGGGATATACACAATAACCTTTTACTATCTACCTCAAACCATAATGCCCAAAAAGGGGAGAGAGATGGGGGTGGGGAGGAAAAATGCAGAAACACAGCAGATGTATGGGACAGGATTAAGAGTAACATTCACATGGAAGGGTCTGAGGAGAGAAACGAAAGGGGGCAATTACAGGCTGAAGAAATTACAGCAGAGACTTTCTCCAATCTAAGGAAGGAGACCCATGTCCAAATGAAGGGAACGCAAAGAGTTCCAAAGAAAATAAAACCAAGAGAAGAATAAATACAAGAAACTTTGCAATTAAAATGGCAAAAGTGAAAGAGAATCCCAAAAGCATCAACAACAAAACGAAAACCAACGTGTCTGTCATGGGACCCAGCAATTCCACTTTTGGGTATTTCCAGGACAGAAAAACATTTATCCCAAAGGATGTATGCCACAATTATTCACCACAGCATTCAGTACAATAGCTAAAAAATTTTTTAAGTATTTTATTATGCCACTGTGAGATATACAATTACAAAGTTCATATTTGGGTTTTGGTCATACAGTGTTCCAGCACCCGTCCCTCCACCAGTGCCCATCTCCCACCAACAACATCCCGGTTCCCTCCCCCTCCCCCAGCCCTCCTCCATGGCAGGTTCTTTATTTCTTTCCCTTTCTCTCTTTCTCTTTTCCTTCCCTTCCAGACTATGGATTACAGAACATACATTAAAGGGTTGTCATGTGTATCTTTTTGCCTTTTTTAATGCTCAGTTCTAGGTTGGTATTAGTACCCTCGACAATTTGTTAACAGCTAAAATCTTGAATCAACCTAGATGTCCAATGACAGATAAGTGGGTCATAAAGATCACACACACACACACACACACACCTCACAACAGAATAATACTACACAGCTGAAAGGAATGATGGAATCAGGCAATTAATGCAATATGGATGGAACTATAAAATACCAGAAGTCAGAAAAAAAAGTAGAAACATTGGATGATATCACTTATAAGCGGTGTTTAGAATAACAAGATAGAGAAGGCAGGGGTCTAAAGGGAGATGCTTAATAAAACTTGGCCCCAGAGTACAGGGAAGAGAAGAAAATAAGCGAATTGTGGTGGAGAGAAGAGACAGATGAGAAGCAACAGGGGCCAAGGGGATTCAGGTACACCCAGTGGTGTTGATGCTTGATAGTTACATGCCCACAGCGCAGGTCAACATTACTGAAATCATGAACTCTAGCAACCAAGCTTTAAAAGGTGCCTGTCCAGAGGGCAGGCTATGGTGGGGTGGGGGCCAGGGAGGGAGCAGGGAACACTGGAAAGGGAAGTCGATACTGGGATCAGTGCTGAAGCACTGGATGTCTTAAACTCAACTATGAATAACGTCGTACATCACAGTGCTTTCATGAATTTTTTTAATCAATATAAAAAAAACTCACATATAAGACAACTCCCAGAAGAATCACAGCAGAGTATCAATTGAAACCCTACAGTTCAGAGAGGAATGGTGTGCTTCAGACACGTGCAGAAACAGGCACCCAAAGAGGAACTCCGTTCCAGCTACCCTATCACTGAAAAACAAAGGACTGATACAAAGCTTTTCAGAGCATCAATAGTTAAAAACCCACAACATAAAATGTGGAGGGGAAATAGGATTAGCAGCTGCAAAAGCTGTGTTCGAGAAAAGGGGAAGGAAGACATAATTTAGCACTGGCTGGTCCCCAATAACCCAGAGTGAAGAATAGCAATTGGAAGTGGCTGGTGATTCCCAAACTGTGAACCCAGGGAAAGCACACACTCAGTGAGGGTTCCGCTCAGAGGCGGCAGTGGAGGGTTCCGCTCGGAGGCGGCAGTGGAGGGTTCCGCTCGGCGGCAGTGGCCTGGACGGCGACCCCTAATTACTTTATGCTCTCATCCCCAGTAGTCATTTCTTCTTGCAACTGCTTGCAAGGGCTTGTTCCTAGTCCTGAGGACACAACACGTTCAAAGGTGGGTGAGATTGGTACTAAATAAAACAAGTTCTCTTCCTTAGTAATAGAAAACAGAGGTGCATTTTTAGTGGAGAACTCGGGGGACAGATTTCGGCTTTCGGTAAGAGACGGACACCAGCAGCTCAAGCCTCAATGTTCATTTCTCAAGTCAGGGATCAAATCCGGTTTCCCACACATGCAACCAAGAGCTCTGCATTAAAACCATATCCCAGCCCCTTCAGTATTCATCTATTAATTATGCAACAGTAGGCACAGACAAGTGCCCACCATCCTGGTTTTAACAGGTCACAATCCATGCACACAGAAGGTGAGGGAAGGTGAGGGAAGGGGAGGGAGGGAAGGGGAGGGGAGGAAAGGGAGGAAAGGGAAAGGGGGGAGAAGGGGGGGAGGAGAGGGAAGGGGAGGGAAGGGAGGGAAAGGAAAGGGAAGAGAAGGGAGGGATGAGGAGGGAAGGGAGGGAGGGAACAAGAGGGGGAGGGGAAGGAAGAAGAGGGGAGGGAAGAAAGGGGAAGGAAAGGGAGGGGAAGGGAGGGAGGGAAGGGGAGGGGAGGGAAGGGAAAGTATTGATAGAAGGAAGTGAGTAGAATGGAGAGGAGCAGAGGGGGGAGAAGAAGAGGAAAAGGAAGGGGACGGTGCAGAGGAGGGGAAAGGAAGGGAAAGCTAGCACACAAAAATATCAAAATAATATAGAATGTGGTGAGTGCAATGAAACACAGGAAGAGTCTGGAGAGTGGAAACAGCACTTCCAACAGGAAAAACCATGACTGACTGGGAGACAATATATATGCAGGTCAAAAACGAGGGAAGTTGTAGTCTCTCACCTAATGAAGGGCTCATTACAGTAAGGCAGTCCATTAACGACTTTATCAAAAACAACTTCAAAGGAAGAACAGAGAAGCAGCAACTTGGTGCGGGGCTTGGAGCCACACCAGGCAGCAGGCAGAGGCTTCTCCTGGCTCTGCACACAGGGATCACTCCTGGCAGTGTCTGGGGATCCTATGTGCGCCCTGGGAAAGGAACATGCCTTACTTCCTGTACTGCATCTCGAGCCTGCAGCATTTGGTTGTTCTTTTGTCCGGGGCCACAGCAGGCTATTCTCAGGGCTCACACTCAGCTCTGTGCTCAGGGGCCACTCCTGGCCATGCTTGGGGACCATATGCTGTGCTGAGGATTGGACGTGGGTCAGCCGCATGCAATGCGAGCACATTAACCCCTGAATTATCATTAATCCTACCACTAGCTTTTAAAATCCTTTCCTTCCAGAAATCTGGCAACCATATTTCTCTGAAATGTCAGAAACTTAGGATCTCAGTTTTCTGAGTTAAATGAATCCAATATGACACGTAAAAAAATCTTGCTCCTTAATCCTCTTTCTATATGCAGTTTATTCCCTGGATCATTACTGTGGTGCTGAAATTTTCTAGATTTTAACTCCTTTGGTGAGAATATCTTTAGCCAAAAAATATGTGAAGTTTCTGTGGTAGGTAGAATGTATCAGTCTTAATTTATTGGTTCTGAAAAAGAAACAGCTTAGCATAGTCAATCTCATGAAATTTTTAAATCTTGGATGTCAAAAAAAAACCTCATGGATAAAAACAAAAGCCATTTTACTTTAATACATATGCAACTGCTATGCAAGGAAGTTGGCTCAAATTCCCTTTCCTCTGAGAATCCCATTATTCCAAGAGAATAAAAATCTCAAAGAGAACTTAGTTTAAATATTGGGAAAACTCTGAGGTGCTATGGGACGTCTTCGCAGGCGCCTCAGGTTCCCTTCTTCATGCACATACCAGGTGCATGGAGCTAAAACAACAGACGACCGCAACAAACAGCATTTGCTACAGGGAAGATAGAAGACGTTCTGGCGCATATCTTAGGAACGGATGCTCTCGTGCACATGAAATCCAACATGCAGCAAAGTGGAAATGATCCAGTGCATGGTAAAGTAGCAAAGGAATACCAGTCAGACTTGATTTGTTTCTCCTTATAATAGTTCCACAAGGCCCTTCTAGCTCCAGCTCATTTTCTAACTCTCTTGCTGTCAGTGAACACAATCTTCTTTAGAATCTGAGAGTCAGAACCATTTGAAATGGAAATGAAGTTCCCAGAAGCTGCATTGGAATGCCACACACACTCACGGGAGCAGAGAATACTAAACTGGCAATGATCGAGTCCAACCTCCTTTCACATGAATCTAATTTGCCCAGATCCACCGGGCCACACCGACTAGCGTGGAGCCTGCAGTAGCCACGTAGAACAAACCCTCAAACGCAATGACTGTGGCTGCCACTGCATTCGTGGCTCTGGACAGGGCAACTTCTAGGAAACAAAGCAAAGACAACAAACTAAAGCAAAGCGCTTTCCTACCTTTCTGCAAGCTAGTTAGGCCCAAAGCAACAACTGAGGAGAGATGTGGCGTGCACATGTTCATTCATTCGCCTGGAGGTTGGATGTATTCTGCAACAGTTCTGTGCTGGTTTCAAAGAGGAATTTGAAAATGTGCGTAAATTATGGCGGGGGAGTCTATGAGTTATGGTGAGGGGTTGGTCACTCCACAGTGAACTGTGACCTTTGTTATTCACTTCTGAGCCTTGCATCTTTTGAGCTAAGGAATTCACTGTTCAGTTATGGTGGCAGTAGCTGTGGTAATGGCATCATGGTCAAGGACAGGAATGACTAATGTCAACAGGACCGAAGTAATTGAGGGTAACTACAGGGTAAGAGAGAAATGACCTGGAGAGACACCTCGGGCTTCTGTGGTGACCAGTGGTTTTTAACCTTGTTATCCTTGTGGACTGGCAGCGGTCCTTTCTAGACCACTACTAACCTAGACCAACTGCGGTCACGCAGAGTGAAAGAGACAAAAATCTACAAGGGGGGGGCCGGAGCGATAGTCCAGTGGGGAGGGCCGCTTAGCCTTGCTCGTGCGCTGACCCAGGTTTGATCCCCCGCATCCCATATGGTCCCCCAGCACCACCAGGAGTAATTCCTGAGTGCAGAGTCAGGAGTAGCCTCTGGGCATTGCCAGGTGTGGCCCAAAAAAAGGCAAAAAAAAAAAAAAAAAATCTACAAGGGGAATAATTTTAGAGGAAAAAAAAAATTCAGTGCAAATCCAGTCACTTTCACCCTCTAGAACAGTATGTCTTACAAGTGGTTATGTATGTGGATGACCTGGGAACCTGATTAAAACACAGATTTTTTTTTTTTTTTTTGCTTTTTGGTCACACCCGGCGATGCTCAGGGGTTACTCCTGGCTATGCACTCAGGAATTACTCCTGGCGGTGCTCGGGGACCACATGGGATGCCGGGATTGAACCCAGGCGGCACAGGCCAGCCGCGTGCAAGGCAAACGCCCTACCCGCTGGGCTATCGCTCCAGCCCCAAAACACAGATTTAAAACACAGATTTCACGAAATCTAGGGTGGGGAGTTGGACCCCGCTTCTCTCACAAGCTCACAGGGTATGCAGACACCGGAGGTCCACAAACCACCAGAGCAACCGGAGATTCAAGCTGTGGGAAGGTGTGTTACAGAGAAAGTGTTTCTGTCTGACAGTCCGTACACAGGCGAGGAGCACACTGTCAGGAAACGGACAGACACAACGTTACCAGCGAGCAAAACTCCGTCTCTCTCCTCTTCCTAATCTAGGTCTTTCCTTTCAGCATTTACCAGCAGACTTCAGCCAGAACTCCCACACCTTGGAGCCACAGAAGGACAGATGTAAAATACTGCTGAATGCAGGGCCATGAGTAACGGCTGCATAATTAACTAGATGCAAAACAGAATTATTTGCATCTCAAGGCCTATAAGACTCTCCCCCCCCACACACACACCCCATAACAAAAATTCTTGTAGTTAGCAGTTTTTTTTTTTTTTTATGACAAACTCTTTAATTGGTTAGGATTAACATATGTAACTCTAAATCATCAACGAAGCTTTAATTGGTCTGGGAAGGATGAAATCCATTCTGCTACCCTAATATATTCCTCTCCTAAAACCTATTAAGAAGCTGGTTTGCTCTCTCCTGGATTTCAGAAGCTAGTTCCATACACTCTGGTCTAATTATCTGAAGAAAGGGAGGTCAAAGACAGTCAAGTCGTAAGGATCTTGGCCTCGCAAGGAAAACATAAGCTAGAAGCACCTTACTAGGTGCAGTGGGTTTATTAAGTTCCCCCTCACACACGTCTATGCTGACACCCGTGGACTTAGAACATCATTCAGTTTGGAAATGAGTTCTTAGACGCCATGGAAGAGGAGCAGGAATGTAGCTCAATAACCAGAGCTTGATCCCAAGTCCTGCATGAGGACCCAGGAAAACAACGCAGGTACCCCCTGGTGATGCTCACACAATTAAGGTTTTTTTTTCTGGGGGGCGGAGCGATAGTCCAGTGGGTAGGGTGTGTACCTTGCACGCAGCTGACCCAGGTTTGATCCCCAACATCCCATATGGTCCCCTGAGCACCACCAGGAGTAATTCCTGAGTGCAGAGCCAGGAGTAACCCTGAGCATTGCCAGGTGTGACCCAAAAAGCAAAAAAAAAAAGTGTTTTTTTTAAGTTGTATTAAATCCGGGGTGGGGAGTTTGGTCTCAATGACAGCACTTGGCCAAGTACCACATGCATGGTTCCCTGAGCACTGCCAGGAGCCACCCCAAAGTGTAGAGTCAGGATCGGCCCCATGATACGGTTTGGGTAGAGCCCGCAAACCAAAAACGAAAGAGCCGTTAGATTCAAAGGGGGCAGAAATGTAACTCCGCAACAGAGCAACAGAGCTTCACACATCGGACGCCTCAACTCCAATCCCTTAAACAGTCATCTTGGAGGTCCCTGTCCAGTAAGACGGTGTCCTTCAGAGACACCAACAGACACCACAGGAGAACCATGGGCAGCCACAGAGCTCAGAGCCCTTTCTCTCCAAACCGTGCCTTTAGGAAAGCTGCAAAGAATCCAGCCCTCCCCGACCTGCGCTTCCTACTTCTGGCCTCTAGAACTATACAAAAGAAAAACTAAACTAAAACTAAATTCTAGCAGGGAGCAGCCATTACAGGAGCCCTGGACACTAACCTGGGCTTTGCTCTTACACTCAATGCAGAAACTCTTTAGAAGACCCACTTAAAACCAGAACAGACTGCACACACTCAATTCATAATTAACAGCTGTTCCTGGGGACCTGGTGAGAACGGCAGGCTCGACCCTCCAAAGCCACGCGCTCCCCTGGGAAGGGGGTGCTTGGGGGATGCAAGTCCGGGCTGGTCCCTGAGGCACTCCAGGCTGCAGCAGCCTTTTCCAGGAGGCCTCATCAACTTTTCGTTCCTGCTGTTTTTTCCTTTAAAAAGAACAACTTGGGGCCCGGAGCGATAGCCCAGCGGGTAGGGCGTTTGCCTTGCACGCAGCCGGCCTATGCCGGGCCAGGATCGATCCCCGGCATCCCATATGGTCCCCTGAGCACCGCCAGGAGTAATTCCTGAGTGCAGAGCCAGGAGTAACCCCTGAGCATTGCCGGGTGTGACCCAAAAAAAAAAAAAAAAAAAAAAAAAAAAAAAGAACAACTTAATTAAAGAACCGCAATTTAGAAAGTCATCGATAACTGAATCTCAGGCATATAGTGTTTGTTCTGAGCACCAATCCCACCACCCGTGTGAAGTCCCCTCCGCCCGTGCCCCCGGTTTCCCCTGCCACCCTGACAAGCCCACTTTCAATTCTTGTGGCTGTAGTTTTGAGGCTCATGCCTTCTGTTTAGGCCAGTGGCACGGGTATAGAGCTGTACCACCCTCCCACATTACCAGTACGCGAGGCCCCTTTCTCATCTTCCTCACCACCTCAGTTCTTTCCTTTTCTTTCTCCTGCATATGCTCTGGGGTCAAGGGTGATCTAGGCCTCCAATGTTTCCTGGTTCAACCCCTTTGGAAAACAGTATGGAGAGTTCTCAGTAAATGTACTACTGAGCTGCCACCCAACCAGCACTTTGGGTATCCGTCCCCCAGGAGACATACACATTCATCCAAAAGAACATACGCACACTGAGGCCGGAGTGATAGTCCAGCGGGTAGGGCATTTGCTTTGCACATGGTCGACCCAGGCTCGATCCCGGGCATCCCATATGATACCGAGCACCGCCAGGAATAATTCCTGAGTGCAGAGCCAGGAGTAACCCCTGAGCATCACTAGGTGTGACCCATAAAGAAAAGAAAAAAAGAAGAAGGAACATATGCACTTATCTTTTTCTTCAAACTTTCCAAGGATTCTAGAATGCAGCACACTCAGGGCTACCATAACACATGCCCAGTCAGCGCTGGGGCTGAAACCTTCGGCCTCCCTCCTGCTCAGAGGTGTTATTAACAACCAAGCCCTCTTCCAACTTCCTTTTTTCTCTTAATGGGGTCCCTCCCGACAGGCTGGGGAGTCACTCAAGGCCTTGCACATGCCACAGACCTCTAGCACTTGCGTTATCTGCCCAGTCCCTGTCTGCCGCTCAGGGCAGGTCTCAGCTGTATTATAGCGTAGTGGTGAACAAGTGCCGGCTTGCTTCGCAATCCCAGGGAGGGGGTTACACAATGCAGAGTTGTGGGCTTTCACCCAAAAGTTCCTGCTTCAGAACACCGGGCAGTGAGGGCTCAATAATCTCCCTCAGTAACGAGCAGAGAACAGCACTGTCCAACAGGGCCCTCACTCTGAGATCTGCCCTCCACCGACCGCCTTTCATGAAGTGCGTCTTCCTGCATGTTCGCAGTTCATTCATTTTACAAAATCTTTCATCGAACCGCACACTCCAGGACAACACTACCAATGCCTGGCAGCTTCCAAGTCTATCAGGATGGTGGAAGCACTCGGGGATCCCAAAGGGATGTGCATGGGCCTTCAGCCCACCAGGTACATCAGCTGACTCATGTGACTTGGCGACAACAAGGCAGGGAGGGGCTGGAGTGACAGCATGGCGGGCAGGCTGCTTGCCTTACATGCAGCCAACCCAGGTTCATTCCTGGCACAGCCTAAGTTCCCGAGCCTCATCAGGAGTGATCCCTGAGGACAGAGTTGGGAGCAAGCCCCAAGCACAGCCAGGCAGGGCCCCAAAACCAAAAGAAAATAAAAGAAAAAGGGGAAGGATGGGGAGCACATGCTAATGTCAGGAAATGCTTAGGGAGAGCCGGGTTAGGAAAACTTCAAACGCAATCGCGTTAGCACTCCTCACCTTCCTGCGTTCTCATCACATGGGGAAAGAGAATCACTGAACCAGAAAGATGTTTCTAATTATGCTTACTTATAAAAAGCTCTCTCCATTCAGCGTCTCGGGTATGATGAGATCATCAGGTGAGCAACGCCTCTTTAATCTGCAGGTAAACAAATCCCCATCGACTCTTCCCAAGTGACCCTTAGAGACTCGGCAACTGTCACTTTTTTTTTTTTTGCTTTTTGGGTCACACTCAGGAATTACTCTTGGCGGTGCTCAGGGGGACCATACAGGATTCCAGGGATCGAACATGGGTTCGGACATGTACAAGGCCAATGCCCTACCTGCTGTACTACCGCTCTGGCCCTGTCACCTTTTTAAAACATCTGTGATGGGTTGTGGCTTAACACTGTGTGGGGAGGCAAAGAGAGAGCTCAGAGGCTAGAGCACATGCTGGATTCCAGAGGCGCGATTTGGTCCAGGCCCCCAGATGTAGCCTGAGTGGTCTGGAAGCTGCATTCCAGCGCTAGACCTGAGCACAGAAGTACCCGGCCTGCACTAGGGGCCAGGTCACCAGAGTGATCTCAGAGCCCGGACACTGCCTGAAAGATCCTCCTCTGTCCACTCAGAATGAACCAAACAACTTTTTGTGACTTAAACTTTCTCAAGAAACATCAATGCTTTCAAGGGGGAACATTAGGTGATTTCTATATCCATGTGTCCTTCGAAGTAGCCCCAGTACCTGTATCCTTCTGGGTTCAGGATGCTCTGGGTCTATCATCATGCAAAATATTTGTCAGGATACAAATCACACCTCCTACAACATCGGGTTCTTTGGGGGGGGGGGGGCAGGAGTGTACCCACACTCAGCCGTGCGCAGGCTTACTCCTGGCTCTGCATTCAGGGATCACTCCTGGCGGGGCTTAAGGGACCATATGTGGCCACAAGCTTTAACCTCTGCAGTTTCCTTCTGGCCTCTCGAATGTCTTCCGAATATTCAGCTTCCCTGATAATCCAAGAGATGAACTGTGACAGTCTGTCAAGATCCGTGAACAAGATTCATCTTCAGATACATGCAGTGAAATGGAGGCCAAGACAAAGCAGCACCACGACCCCGCCCCCGCCTCAGTGCCCCCCAGTAGAATCCCACTCTCCCTTCCCTCTCATCCGTGTGAGGCAAAAGTACACTACACAGTACAGCGCCACTGCCCTGCCGATCCCAAAAGTACACTACACAGTACAGCGCCACTGCCCTGCCGATCCCTAAAGTGCCTTTCTGATTCATAAAACAAATAGCCCGTGATTTTTTGGTTCTGGTCTGTCTTGTGCTTATTTCTTAACAGTTGTTAAAAGAATGAAAGCTATATAAAGGCTGGGAAACTAGCCAACAACAGCAAGAAACTAAAAGTATCATTAGCATACACTATGACCATCTATAAAGAAAGCCCAAAGCAATTTTCGAAGAGATCAGAATTAACCAGAATTTGGCAATGTTACCGCCTAGAAAGACGAGGCCAGTAGTGTTTCTAAGCTCCAGCAAAAGACTCAGAAAACGCAACTTAACACGACTCCTATAGTCGCACAATTGAATATTATACAGCAAAAAAGAATGAATAATTTAGAGCTACCACTAGATGATCTCACACACAAACACACATTGAACAAAGAAGCCAGACACAGAAGAACACAGACTCTGACTCATTTACATAAAGAACAACAACAGGCCAAAATGACCAGGCTTTTGCAAGTGAGAGTCCTGGAGGGCTGGGGGAGGGGTGATAATGATGGAACCCGCTCAACCGCTTTTATTTCTCTAGTGCTAGAGTTTAGTTTCAAAATTCAGCAAACTATATGGCATTTTTACCTACAGGCATGCCTATACCCACATTTATACCTCAATGAAAAGTTTTAAGAATTATACCAAATACAACGGCAAAACTTTTTTTATTCTCTCTCTGTGTCACACCTAGAGATGCTCAGGGGTTACTCTTGGCTCTGCACTCACGAATTACTACTGGAAGTGTTCAGTGACCATGTGGGATGCTGGGTATCAAACCCAGGTTGGACACGTGCAAGGCAAACGCCCTATCCACTGTGCTATTGCTCCGCCCCAAAAACTAGAAATTTTAATTTTACCACCATGAGATATACAGTTACCAAAGTGCTCATATTTGGGTTTCAGTCACACAGTGTTCCAGCACCCATCCCTCCACCAGTGCCTGTTTCCCTCCACCAATGTCCCATGATCCACCCACCCCCGCCTGTACCCATGGCAGGCAATTTTCACTCGCGCTCTCTCTCTCTCTCTCTCTCTCTCTCTCTCTCTCTCTCTCTCTCTCTCTCTCTCTCTCTCTCTCTCTCCCCTCCCTCCCTTTCCCTCTCCTTCCCCCCTCCCCCCCCCTCTCCCTCCTTTTTACACACTGTGGCTTGCAATACATACAGTTAGATACAGTTAGAGGTCATCGTATATATCCTTTTGCCTACTTTCAATGTTCAGTTCTACGCTGGTATTATCACTTACAATAATTATTAGTACACTGTTCCTTTCTCTGTATTGCCTAACCTCTGACTCCCACACATTTGCAGTAGGTTCTACGAACTGACAAGACCTGATCCATGTTTTGTCTGGCCTTGGATATTGGTATCATGCTATTTTTTTATATCACGCAAATAATTGCAGTCATTCTATAGCTGTCCTTTTCCCTCTGGCTAATTTCACTCAGCATGATCCTCTACAAGTCCATCCATTTATAGACAAATTTCATAACTTTGTTTATCCTAACAGCTGCATAGTATTCCATTGTGTAGATGTACCAAAGTTTCTTTATCCAGCCATCCATTCTCGGGCACTCTGGTTGTTTCCGAATAGATTCTGGCTATTGTGAAAAGTGCTGCTGTGAAAAATAAAAAGTGCAGATGGTGTCTCTGCTGTGTGATTTTGGCCTCCCAGGGTATATTCCCAGGAGTGTGTGGCTGGGTCAAATGGGAGCTCAATTTCTAGTCCTTGGAGGAATGTCCATATTGTTTTCCAAAAGGCTGTACCAGTCGACATCCCCACCAACAATGGATGGGTGTCCCCTTTTCCCCCACATCCACGCCAGAACTTGCTGTTCTTGCTCTTTTGGATATGTGCCAGTCTCTGTGGTGTGAGATGATATCTCATTGTTGTTTTGATTTGCATCTCTAAACTAGCTTTTTTTTTTTGCTTTTTGAGTCACACCTGGCAATGCTCAGGGGTTACTCCTGGCCCTGCACTCCTGGTGAAGCTCAGGGGACCATATGGGATGCCAGGGATTGAACCCAGGTGGGCCGTGTGCAAGTCAAACACCCTAAACTAGACATTTTTAAAGTAGGTATACATCCAACGAAAGATGTGCCTTTGAAACATCATATCTTACTGCCAGGTTAGAAACTTTAGTATGATAAAGAGTGAATTTTCCATGATATCAGTTCGTCTCTGTATCATTCCGATTTTAGTATATGTGCTGCCGAAGCAATCTGGAGACGTCCATTGGACTAGAGCCGTTACGGACTGGATCCCATGGGACGTCAAAAGATCCAGTGGCCGCCCACCTGCAAGATGGTCAGACTTCCTTATCAAGACCCTAAGCAAACAGTTTGAGGCTCTTAATATCCCCTAAACAAACAGATGCCATTGGGCTACACTGGCACGTGATAGGGTCAAATGGAAACATTACTGGCGCCCGCTCTAGCAAATTGATGAATAACGGGATATCAAGTGATCAAGTGATCAGTTCTTCCTACATTGAGCATTCTGTCCTGTGCAATCACAACAGAGTATCTTAGCAGGCTCTCTAGAACCAAGCTACCCGGATGCAGAATAATCCAGAATCCTCAGGGAGAGGCAGACAGAACACTTAGTCAGAATCCAGAGGCCAGTAAAACATCCTCAGTTAGGTGGAGACTGAGCAGGACAGAGCAGTGGGGGAGCCTGCACTACCCTGTCACGGTCCTATGGTGCCTGGTTATTTCCATGCAGGTCAATGACTACTGACCCCATATCACATACTTAAAAATTGACTTCAGGGATTTCAACGTGAAATGCAAAATTTAAAAATCTGTGGAAGAAAATGCAACAGTGTTTTTATAACTAATAGGTAGTATAAAAAATTTTAAACAAAGAAAAAAATCTAACATTTATTTTTTCAGACAATTGATAGATTTTAGTATTTCTTTAAAGTTTTTGGTGGGGTAAGAGCTCCCCAGCAACGCCTCAAAGGCCACTCCAGGCAGTGTGGAGGAGACCAAACACAGTGCCACAGACTGAACTAGGTTCACCCACACGAAGCACAGCAAGTGCCTAACCCCCCCTGGACTATAAAATTGCTCTCCAGGTTGACTGCAGTATTTTAAAACTAGAACTTCTGATAACAAAATTAAATCCAGGGGGCCGGAGCGATAGCCCAGCAGGTAGGGCGTTGCCTTGCATGCGGCCGGCCTGTGCTGGCCCAGGTTCAATCCCGGCATCCCATATGGTCCCCTGAGCACTGCCAAGAGTAATTCCTGAGTGCAGAGCCAGGAGTAACCCCTGAGCGTCACCAGATGTGACGAAGAAAGAAAGAAAGAAAGAAAGAAAGAAAGAAAGAAAGAGAGAGAGAGAGAGAGAAAGGAAGAAAGAAAGAAAGAAAGAAAGAAAGAAAGAAAGAAAAGAAAGAAAGAAAGAAAGAAAGAAAGAAAGAAAGAAAGAAAGAAAGAAAGAAAGAAAGAAAGAAAGAAAGAAAAGAAAGAAAGAAAGAAAGAAAGAAAGAAAAAGAAAGAAAGAAAGAAATTAAATCCAACATAAAGAGAAACTGTAAGCTGTAGAAAAGATGTTTTATATATACAAATAAGTAATATGTAGAATTACATTCCTAATTCCTAAAATCATTAGATTAAGTAGAAAATAGGTAATGTGGGCAAAACAATTAGCAGGACTTTTATAAAGCAAAGCAAATAAGTATCTACATGAAAAAGTTGTTTATTTGGGTGGATTATGAGGGAAATGCAAATTAAAACCATAATGAAGCAGCTTTGTGTCTGCTTCACTGAAAAATGTCAAGTGTGGTAATACAATATTACAGTAGAGTCACTTTCTCATCTCCAGAGGGCTTACTCCTCGCAATGCTCTCAGAGTTCACACCATAAAATCTACCCACTGTTCTATCTCCCTATCCCCTTAATTTCATGCTTTCAAATATGGTTATATCATTATAAGATGCGCAAATAAATATAAAGGGCAGGGGCGAGGGCAATAGCACAGTGGGTAAGGCATTTCCCTGGCATGCAGCAATCCAGCTTTAATCCCCAACATCCAATATGGCCCCCAAGCACTGCCAGGAGCAATTCCTTAGTGCAGAGCCAGGGAGTAAACCCTGAGCTTTGCCAGGTGTGACCAAAAGAATATTTATATATCCTGACTCTGCACTAAAGAATTACTAAGGAATTCTTTAGTAATTCAGGAAAACGAACATTGATCTGTTCAGACAATTGACAGATTTTAGTATTTCTTTAAAGGTTTTTTAAAAATAAAGTTTTTGGTTGGGTGAAACACAAAAAAGAATTGTGTGTGTGTGTGTATAGTGAACAGACTCTAATGCTCACAACCCACTTTCAAACCACTGAAAATAAAGTTCATAGATATTTGTAATGAGATCATGATTAAAATAAATACAGCAAAAAGTTTAAAATGTCAAAATTTGCTGTTCTTACAACCTGAGGGTTAAAAACAAAACAAAAACAAAAAGGCAACTGTTGCCCAAGAGCAACAGCACAGCAGGTAGGCATTGGTCCTGCACACAGCCTACCCCGGGTTCAATCCCAGGCATCTCATCTGCTCCCCAAGCACCACCAGGAGTAACTCCTGAGTGCAGAGCAAGCAGTAACCCCTGAGCATTGCAGGGTACTGATGCAAAAAAAAAAAAAAAAAGAGCATGAAACACAGAGGAGACACACTGAGCCGCCACTCCACTTTTTTTTTTTTTTTTTCTGTTTGGGTCACACCTGGGAATGCTCAGGGGTTACTCCTGGCTCTGCACTCAGGAATCACTCCTGGCAGTGCTCGGGGGATCATATGGGATGCTGAGGGTCAAGCCGGGCCCGCATGGGCCAGCTGCATGCAAGGCAAGCCGCCCTACCGGCTGGGCTATGGCTCCGGCCCGTCACTCCACTTCTGACCGTAGTGAATCACCCGTTACCTCCCCCTCACTGTTCTCCAAGCCGTTAGACTTCATTATGAGCATCCTGGGTGACTGAGTAGCAAAGTGGCTTCTCCTAGCCCCAAACAGCGTGGCACCGGAGAGAGGACACTAAAGACACCCATTTTTTTTTGGGGGGGGTCACACCGGGAATGCTCAGGGGTTTTCCCTGGCTCTGCACTCAGGAATCACTCCTGGCGGTGCTTGGGGAACATATGGGATGCCGGGGATCGAACCCGGGCCGGCACTAGCCTGCCCTGTGCAAGGCAAACACCCTACCCGCTGGGCTATCATACCGGCCCCACACCAATATTTTTTAAAGGTTTTTTTTTTTTTTTGGCTTTTTGGGTCACACCAGGCGATGCTCAGGGGTTACTCCTGGCTTTGCACTTAGGAATTACTCCTGGCGGTGCTCGGGGGACCATATGGGATGACAGAGATTGAACTTGGATTGGCTGCATGCAAGGCAAATGCCCTACCCACTGTGCTATTGCTCCAGCCCCCCAATATTTCTGTTTAAAAAGAATCTTTTCTTGGGGAATAAGAAATACAACAGCCATATATCCCCCAGCCTCCAGAAGCAGTGCCGGACAGCAACACACTCGCAACCCTGTGGATTCTGGAATGCAAAACCAAAGGGTGCGGAATGGACACAAGAGAGAAAAATACTTCTGCCCGTTTTGTTCCCCAAACCCACCACATTTCCAAAAGGGGCTGACTTGCAGCCGAGGGAATAAGAAATATAAGCTCTTGAGAGCAAAATCCACCTTCTGGGTCCCTCTCAACCAATGACAAACAGCCTCTTGCGCTACACTACATCCAATATGAACACACAGGGCTGAGTCCCCATCCACCATGTGGTCCCAGGAAACGCAGCACCGCGCGTGGGACGGAGTGTCTGTCCTGTCCACGGAGAAGCTGAACCCCTCCACCCCCCCACCCCACATATCATGGCATATTAGAAATTTACATTACACTCCTCCAGGTCAAAGAGGCACTTTGCAGGGGAAAATTTATGGTGCCCTGGTTTGCCGGCAATATAAATCCCTTTTGGAAAAAGTCACCAGAGTGTGCCGTAGCTCATTGATAGGTTAATTACAAGAGAGGCCAGGCATGGGACGGTAGCTTTGGGGAAGGTTTTGCTTAATATTTATTAGAGTAGGCACAAAAGCCTTCCCTGTTAGGAATTCAGCTCCCAAACACTATTCTAATTCTGGCTACTGGGTGACTCCTGACTCACAGCTGCTCACATAGCTCAGCACCAGAGCACCAACCACTGCACAGTGTGGGGACCGTGGCTCCACCAGGGTCTCCGTGTGGACGCCAGATCAGGGCATCTTAGTAGACAGGAGAGGAAAGAGCTCATGGTTCCAAACACAGTCACCTGATACCCATGTTCATAACTTTCTGAAGTGGTAGAAACTTCGGAAAAATGTTTGTTTCTTTATTGTTTGGGACAGCCATAATCGGCAGTGCTCAGGGCTTTCTCCTGCTGTGGGCTCAGGGATCACTCCTGGCAGGGCTCAGAGAACCATCTGTGACACGAGGGATCAAACCTGGGTCAGCTGCGTGCAAGGCAGGAGCCTTAACCCCCGAACTACCTCTCCAGCCCTTAAATTTCTGAAAATTTGATCCAACAACACTCACCTTCAGAAACTACACACATCTACAGAACACCCCATTTGACACAAGCGTGGAGGGGTTAACAATCCAGATTAGGGCCGGGTAATGAGCCCAGCGGGTAGGGCGTTTGCCTTGCGCGTGGCCGGCCTGTGCCGGCCCGGGTTCGATCCCCGGCATCCCATATGGTCCCCCGAGCACCGCCAGGAGTAATTCCTGAGTGCAGAGCCAGGAGTAACCCCTGTGCATTGCCGGGTGTGACCCAAAAAGCAAAAAAAAAAAAAAAAAAAAACAATCCAGATTAAAAACCCTGAGACAGACCATGCTAACAGTAAGCAGTGGGAAGAATTCTGAAAAGTGTCACCTCAATGGGGCCAGAGCGATAGCCCAGCGGGTGGGCATTTGCCTTGCACGCGCCCGGCCTACCAGCCGGGTTCGATCCCTGGCACCCCATATGGTCCCCTGAGCACCCCCAGGAGTGATTCCTGAGTGCAGAGCCAGGAGTAACCCCTGAGAGTTACCGGGTGTGACCAAAACCAAAAAAAAAAAAAAAAAGTGTCACCTCAAGTTTCCATGCCTTAAGACTGGAAGAAGAAAAGGAAGAAGAATGCCTGCCACAGAGGCAGGTTGAGGGAAAGGAGGAAACCCGGGAGGGTGGAGGATGGTGCTGCAACACTGTATGGTTGAAACCCAATCAAGAAGAGCTTTGTAAATGTCTGTCTCAATAGTGTTAATGATAAAATCATCATCATCATCATCATCATCATCATCACTGTATCACTGTCTTCCCGTTCATCATCAATTTCCTAGAGCAGGCACCAGTAACATCTCCATATGTCCTGTCTCATGCAGAAGTAGAGCCCAAAGGGCACCTGCTTGCTCAGGAACATAAAGAGCTTCAAACCATTCCATCAGGTCATGGGAATGAGGTCTATAATTATTACTGGTATTTGGCATATCAAATACAACACGGGAGGCTTGGCCAGGCTCTGCCGTGTGGGTGGCATACTCTTGTAGTCACCTCTAAATCCAGCATTTACTGATGAACTGTGTGGCCGGAGCCATGCTATAATAGGCTCTTCTGACGAGAGGGAAGTCTGGATGTGGGAAAATAGTGGCCCTCATGGAGTGGGGGGGTCGTCTGGCTTGTTGCAAGGCAATAATAATAATAATAATAATAATAATAATAATAATAATAATAATAATAATAATAATAATAATAATTTTTTAAAAGACTGACAAACTATGGAGCCAAAAGTAGTTAAACAAGAGATGGCATGCAACATTTTGAAAGTAATTATTCCTACTGCTCCAACACTCTCAGAACTCACAGGTTAACTCATCTGGCACAGTCGTACAAAGAACAGCCATATTTTAGCTAACTCCCTTTTCCCAATCAAAGACTTGCTCTAAGAACATTATTAATTACGACCAATTTGCTGAGCACTCACAATGCAAGAGACTGCTAAAAACAAAAACTACTGACCCAAATAGTTTTCCAAAGAAAATTGTCTGAAGCATACAGCTTTAATTGTTTAATTTACTCCTTGTTCTTGGCTAAATCCTGTTCAAATGTAAATCACCTCTGGCAGAGTTTCAGAAAGTGGAGTATCTATCTGATCTTTCCAGTTCCTCTCAGTAAATACTAAATTACAAAAATGCTTCTTAACACTTAAAGAAGGGCCGAAAACAATCTAACTCAATCAGAACAAACCAGAGGGACCTGAACAATCTCATGGCAAACTTAATATTTGATTAGAGAAGCCGAAGATTAAAAATATAATTACTCAAACACATGTGCTATTACAAAATGATTTATTAATGGATTGGCTGAATAGAGTGCTGTAATTATGGATTTCAGTCATTTATCTTCTTACACTCTTTTCAGGACCAAGGTAGGAGGCTGTGTGCACACAAACACACATTCCTTTCTCATCCCCTATTTTCTGGGTGAGTGCACCGTGGAATTTTAACAAAAGCATTATTTATTCAACAGCTGAGTATCTGACAAAATTACGAGGCAGTAGCTATCTCTCATCCTTAGGCACTTAGCTACATTTGTCTGATAATCTTCAAGTACACTTTTACTTAGGCTTAAACATTTCAAATGGAAATGTTTTTAAAAAAATGTTTCAAGACAAGAAATATCCCTCTACCACTCACCTAGAAAAAGCTCTAGAGGACTTTTTGATTTTATTTTCATATAAAATTCCCTAATCGAACACGAACCTCCTGGCTGTGAAAGACTCTACTAGGAGCCCAGTATTTGTATTTGTATTTGTATTTGGCATTTCGCCAACGCCTCCACTTTTTACGGCTGCTGTGAAGCAATTCACCCCAAGATTCAACTTTCCAATGACAGATTTACTGAAACAAAGTCTACACACTGTACAATTCATTCATTTAAAGTGTACAATTGACAGTTAAGCATAGGCTGGAACACCCCAAACTCCCCCAAAGAAACCTTTCCACTTGCAGCTACGCCCTTTACAGGGTCCCAGAGTTCACCGGGCTCCGGCCAGACCTGGGGTCCTCTGGCTCCACAGCCAGCGCTGCTTTGGGCAGCCCCTATACAAAGGGCTTTATGCTGCAGCCTTTCACTCCAGCGGTGCTTCAAAGGTTTCTCGGGGGCTGAGTGGCACACAATTCTTTTGTATTGCCAAATTCTATTTCCTTGACAGATAACAACACAATGAAAGTTATTTATCTAGTCATCACTTGTTACCATTCGGGCCTCATTTTGATTAAGTCTTTTTTTCTTTGGGACGGGGCGATAGCCCAGCGGAGTAGGGCGTTTGCCTTGCACGGCCGGCCTGTGCCGGCCTGGGTTCAATACCCAGCATCCCATATGGTCCCCGGCGCCGCCAGGAGTAATTCCTGAGTGCAGAGCCAGGAGTAGCCCCTGAGCATTGCCGGGTGTGTGACCCAAAAAAAAGCAAAACAAATAAATATATAAATAAATAAATAAATAAATAAAAAGTCTTTTTTTCTTAATTGCAAGTGTAAGACCCTGGTTTTGATCCCGGCATCACTGCAACAACAATAAGAGTGAGTAAGAGAGAAAGAAAGAGAGAGAGGCGATAGAGAGAGAGGAAGAGAGAGAGAGAGAGAAAGTGTGTGTGTGTGTGTGTGTGTGTGTGTGTTTCCACACATGCGTGCTCTCTGGAGCACTATTTATTATGTCCCTGGAGTACTATTTTTCTGGGGGAAAGTATTCATCTACACCCATCAACAGGGGATTGAATAAATTATCATTTATTCATCTAGTGAAATGGAATTAAAAAATGAATTAGAGGGCAGAAGAGACGCCAACAGGCTGGAGCGCAAGCACTGCATAGAGGAGGTCTGGACTCGGCTCACCACCATCCCTACCACCCCCTCTGGGCAGGGAGTGGCCCCGAACACCAAGCAAAACAAGTACCTGCACAGTACCAGGTGTGGCCTGAAACAAACACAAAAATAAAAGAGAGAGGCTGGAGAGAAGGTACAGGGGTGGAAGGCTCTGCCTTTGCGGCCAACTCTCTGATCCCAGCACCACACATGCGGTAGCCCAAGGACTGACCAGGCGTGATTCCTGAGAGCCACTGGATGTGGCCCAATCCTTCCCTCACCCTGAGAGCCACTGGGTGTGGCCCAATCCTTCCCTCACCCCCCAGAAAGCATGAAAATCCAAAATAGTAAGGTAGGGATGATGGGGTGAGGCGCAATGGTAGAGCACCTCCTTGAATGTGTGAGGTCCTTGGTTGCGTCCTCCCGATAAAAGCTGCAAAAGGAGTAAGGTGAGTGCGAGGACTCAGAGGGAAGAAAGGCATTCTGCTAAGAAACAGGTCTGGGGGGCAGGAGACAGGGTAAGGAGCTTGCTGCGTGAAACCAGCCATTTCATCCCCAGCACCACAGATGCTTGTCCACATACTACCAGGAATAATCTCTGAGCACTGACCCAGGAGTAAGCCCTGAGTACCTCCAATTGTGGGTAGGGCGTTCGCCTTTGCATCGAACCGACCCGGGTTCGATCCCGGCTTCCCATAGGGTCCCCCCGAGCACTGCCAGGGAGTGATTCCTGAGTGCAGAACCAGGGTAGCCCCTGAGCATCACCGGTGTGACCCAAAAAGCAAAAAACAAACAAACAAAAACAAAAGAGCATGCTCCAAACTGCATCGCTCTCATCGCCGTTAGGGGGTCACGGTAAATAAGGAGGTCTCTTAGTCATCATGTCTCTGCTAACAAGAGGGGTGGGTGCCGGGGAAGAAACCTTGCGCAGCTGTGAATGATGCTGAAGATGGACCAGGGCGGCGTGAGCAAAGCATTGCAGGGAGAGCGAAGCCACGTCCCCAGTCCCGGAAACAAAATCTTTAAAGCCCCTTGTGACAGGGTACCACTTAACCGAAAATTTCTTGGAAACTAGACAGATCCTATTTTTGAACAGGTAATAAGTGCCTGTAATTCAAGGACTAATCCCCACCATTTGTGGGGGCAGGAGGGTCTAAGACCTCCCCCAAAACCCTTATCCCTTGGACTTGGAACAGCTGCTCACTAAATGTGGTTCCAGACAGGCAGCCTGTAATAAGTTTACATACAACAGGCAGTACAGCATTAAGCTGCCTTGTAGAAACTTCTCCTGCATTCATGCCATTCCTGGTTTAACATTCTTTCCAATATTGCTCTTCTATATGCTTTTTTTTTTTTTTTGCTTTTTTTGGGTGACACCCGGCAATGCTCAGGGGTTTCTCCCTGGCTCTGCACTCAGGAATTACTCCTGGCAGTGTTCAGGGGACCATATGGGATGTGGAGGATCGAACCCAGGCCGACAAGGGGCCGGCCACGTGCAAGGCAAACACCCTACCCACTGGGCTATCGCCTCCGGCCCCCTATGCAGTATTTTCACAGAAGGTAGAATACTCATTCCATGAGCTCAAATGGCATTTTCACAAAGACTTTTTCACAGTCCTTTAAATTCAGGATCGCTAAACACAAGAGTTACAAGAAGGCTTAGATATAATCCTGTCCAAGCTTTCCAGGGGCTAATTTCTCCAGCTGCAAAGTCACCTGCCCAGGTCCCAGAATTAATGAGCGGGCCCAGCACCAGAGACCAAGAACCAACGTTTCCACCTGTTTTCAGTTGAACTTACCATCTTCTATTTTAACAATTTTTTTCACAGACATTTCTGCATTCTTATATTTCCTAAGAATAGCAGGCCCATCATTATTTCAAGCTGGTAAGAAACAATCCCAGGCAATACTGAATGAGAAATTACTGAGGACCTGTTTTCATTACAAGTCTATTTGCCTGAAATCAGTTTCCAAGAACCTGTCAAAAATATTAAATGAGGACTTACTATACTCAGTGAGCAACTGGACACGGGCTAAATTACATGTGAATCCTCTCCTACCTGGATATTTAATCAAAGAGATCAAGTATGCCGCAAGTAAAATTCTCCCTATAATTTCCACAAATCACTTCCACTCACAAGTGCTTTATTTTTTCTTTAAACATACAAAATGTTATAGAAATTGCTCTCTGGGTTCACAAATGTCTTCAGTATACTAATGAAACTAATCATAAAGGCTGGTCATTTGGATGTGGTAACAGTTGAAAATGTTGAAATAAAGGAGTTCTGGATTAACTGCATAGGGGAGGCGGTGCTCTCTTTATTCTGGCTCCACACAGCTTCAGGATAAGGTTCCTCTCGCTCAACACAGTAATTTCTATACTATCCTCTTTGGTCAGTGCATGGCAAGTTGGTGTTCACACATTCATATTCCTACTTAAACACAGGCAAATGTATTCATCATTTCACTCATTAGCTTTTTCATTTAAAGTTTATGCCCCTGATAGTCAACGCATGTAAGCTACCTCCCTGGACAGACACCTCCATCTCCAGATCTTAAGAGTTTATGGTCAAGGGCTGGGAGTGTGGTCTAATGTGCGAGGTCTGGGCTGAACACCTGCACAGCTGGTGCCCCCAGCTCTGCTGGACATGGCCAAGCCTCCCATCCCCCAAATAATACAATTTTTTAAAACTCAGAACTCGGTGGTAAAGTGGTTTGAGGGTGGTCAGCGGTTTGAGGGGGTGGTTTGAGGGTGGACAAGCTGACTGAGGTCCAGTGTTGGACACCGTGTTCTAAAGCAGCCCTCTGCCAGTGTTAACACTTGTAACCCACGTAATTCCGAGTTACCCCTTCTGAAGTGGATCCTCTCACCCCATAAAGGAGGCAGGGCCTGGAGAGGGGCAAGACACTTATGCAGAATCCACATAGCTGTCTATGAAAGCGCTGGCATTTAAAAACTCAGCCAGTTTGGCTTCTGAAGTTGTATGCCTAAACAGTTGTACACTCCTTTGAAAATGCATCTACTGCTGAAAAGCAGAAACAAACAAAAGAATGGTTGGGAAATGTACTGTGCTGACATCAAAACCAGTTCTACAAAGGCTGTCTGTCATCCACACAGCTATGAATCTAACATATTTGGGGGCCTTCCCTTCCACATTAATGGTAAAATCTTTGCACATAGTTGCAGTGAACTATGGCAAGAGCCATAGTTCACTGGATAGGACATTTACCTTAACACATGGCTGACCCTGGTTTGCTCTCTGACATCCCATACAGTTTCCCGAACACCATCAGGGAGTAAATACTGAGTGTTGCTGGGTGGCCCCAAAATTTAAAAATAAATAGGGGCCAGAGAAATAG